>JAAAYG020020450.1:0-18875 GCA_009936455.2 Tomocerus minor
AGGGAGAGCCGCTCATTTCCGCAAGCCGCTCGATTCCAGGGGCGCTCGTCAACAAGAGCCGCTCCTTTCCTAGATTCTCTAGGCAAATCCATTGGAATGAATGTGGACAGGACACGTTCTTTTCTCTACCTAAATCTAAAGTGACAATAAAGCCCTGGAAAGTAAGACACACACCTCTCACACATAATTTAGCCGTCATTATAACGGAAATTCCACTGATATCTTTTAATGCCCCCCTTAATTCTGCCTCAGCTCAGCTGTACAGTTAAATCAAGCGAAGCAAATCACCCACATTACAGAAAACGCCTTCACCTAACAATCTCAGGAGGATTAATTCGTGTAAATTGAATGGGAAGTGAAGACAGATCTAAAATCTAAACCACTGCTTATATCCAATAAAATAACAATGGAGGATACTTAATTTCGTTATTATTAATTCCTAGCTTTAGTTAGAAATTGAAAAAGAAAAAAAATTATGAGAAGAGTGAAGATTCATGTCAATATCATGGATTATAATAAACAATATCAATTCTCTTAACATTAATATTGTTAAATGACTTCTATTCTGGCTGCTATGCGGGTTCCTTTTATTTGCTAGTACCTACTTTTGCATGTACATTGTGAACACTATGGAGGTAATGAATGAAAAATAATTTGGGGTAGCAATAATGGAGAAAGCAAAGGTAAAATATACATTGTCCACATTGCTGCATGCTAGTATGTGTCATATTGTGTATTGTTTCTGTATAGTTTGTGTGTATGTATGCGGTGGTCACAAAGCTAAAGCTATCTTCCATGTGCCAAACTTGTGGAGTGTAGGCTTATCTTGTATATTGTATAATTTTCTGGATGCATGTATAAGTGATAAATCCAGCTGAAAGTTGAGAGAGAATTTAACTGAACTGAGCTTTTCCATCCATTAAACTCATGGAGCATTCATCCGTAGGAAAACTAATTACAAACATTTATCTAACTTGTCTACAAGCTCCCATATGTTTAACCCGTTCCACGAATGATTTCGACTCGAGTTCCGTTTCACTCTCGCTTTCCTCTTAAAATTATTTATTTCCTCTCATCCGTATTATTACTTAACTACTAGTGCCGCTCCTGGTTCCCATATTTCCCACTTCCCCATCTTTCCGACATATTCTTAAATTGAAACATAGGTAGCAAGCCAAAGTGACTTGAATGTTCATTGCAAAACAAGTATTTACTGTTATTAGTAATCAATACGTAATTTTGAATCCCATATTTTCTAATTGGAAAAAAATTGTGGAAGTTGTAGGTATAATATTCCGTAGCAAAAATTACTAGTGGAAAAATTATAAATATGTCCAAATTTTATTATGTTTTCAAAAGAAAAGGAATGTTACATCTAAGAGCATAAAAAGTGAATTCTGTCTAAGAGACAAGGTAATTTTAGCCTGTCTCTAGCATAGCTGTCATCTCATGTCAAGAAAAGAGCTGCGTTGTGATATTTTATGCTTCTGTAGTGTCCTCACATTAAAATATATTAGTCCTGAGTAGGTTGGTAGCGGCATAATTACTAAATCGGCTGGACACATAATTGTCATCGAAAAAAATGTTCATTTGATTCGGGTTTTTAGGATACTTACTTTTTCCTTGCCTACAATATATCTGTGAACTGTCTAATATATTGTCCAGTACTTAAGAAGTCTTTTTATATGAAAGGAGAATGAAGTAATCCTTCAGGGAAGTCAAGTAGAGAGATTTCTCCTGAAGGGAAATAAGGATGCAGCAAGTAATAAGAAATTTAATACTTAAAACGTAGAAGATAAGGAGAATGAGAATACAAAAATTCGTGTCGGCATCTCTTTAGAGAAATAGCGCACAAGCACAGAGATAGTTAATATGTCTAATCGTATCTCTTAGATGTACAGTACAAGTCAAGTGCATGTAGAGCTACCAGGAGTAATAAAGAGGAGGTAGGCAGGATTTATACAATTATTGAATCGCAGTAGATCGCATGAGAAATCAGAGTGAAGGAACTGAAGGAGATCTTTGATATCATCCTTCTTTCTCAAACTAAAGTGTCTGTAATCGTAGCTTTTACCATTTGAAGCCGGAGTGGAGTTGCTACGAAGGATGATTAATTTTTTCTAGTTTGGATGAAGCTCCTTTTATTTTCGAGAGTGTGTGACTGTTAAAAGATAAGTCTACACACATTGCAGGGTGTGAAAAGCTTTGTCTCACCACCAAAACAAAAGAAAATCAAGACCAGCCTAAATCAAATGCTTTTCTTTAACAACATTCTTTTTCTGGACTAAGGCCCTATTACGAACCTCTCATAAGTCTTTGGAACGTTTTTGAACGATAATATCTATGAAATAATTAATTGGTTAATTATTTCAGGCAGAAATATTATTGGATGGAATTAATTAACATTTGCTACTCAAAATATAAATATTTTCTTATTCAAAATGGCATACCTAGTTGAGAAATATAATCACGCGGTTCCAATTATAATCATTGACCAATTAATGGGGTGATTAAAAGATCATTTGACTGTATGTGTGATTCAGCGTATGCAAATAAGGTTTACTTTTATGTATATAGGCACTCATTGTGGCAAAGTTTTTTCTTTCTTTGAAGGAAAAACGTGTAAAAAAGTAGGGGATTGTAATGAACTTTTAGGAAATGAAGAATTTCTATGGTAGGATGAATGTAGGTGGAGGAGAGATGAATGAAAGAATCTGGATTTCCTTCGCTCCCTCGCTTCTTCGTCGTCTCTGGCTAAGTAACTAAAGTATTCCCTAAAAAGTACAGTGAACTTTTCTTCTTTCTTTCTGTACGATAAAGTCTCATGAATCGGAATGAAGTGTTTTTGTATGGAATGAATGGTGCGGAATGGAATGACGTGATGTGATGGGAATTGTGTACAACAAAGTGAGTCTTTGAATCGATTAAGGAGATTTGTATGCAGCTATGAAGTTAAGATGAATTTATGGAGCACGAACAATCAACTGTAAGAAAAGATACACGAAAATTTAATTAGGAAGCTAAGCTGGCCCAGTGCTATATACAGTCCTATAGTTATAGCAGTAATATGTCCTTAATATACTATTAGTATATACTATAGTAGTGCCAAACTAACTAAGCTCAAGGAAAGAACCAAACCAAGTCAAGTAAAACCAAGCCAGGCCAGATCCCGTAATGTTTTTCTCGGCCTACCAACCTACATACTAATGCTTTAAGTCTCCTTCACAAATCTTAATAGCTCGTATTAGGCAGTGTCTATACAAGACATCGTGTAGTAGTAATACTAATGAAGCATCTATCTATAAAGTCCATCTGTGTAGATAGATATGTATAAGAGTGCTAATTGGATAAGAAGGATTAATAAAAACACAGTCAGATTTAGGAATGGAGGTGAATGGGTGTTATGCACTCCAGGAGCTAATGGCCTAATCGTTCTAATCGTGATCTAAAACTTTGACTAATCCTTTATTATTTCCATCTTAAATATTAAATCAATAAATTCTACCCAGTGTTTCTGCACATTGAACAAACTGACATATTTGTTACAGGATCCTCATTTATTTCTTGCTAAATAAAATTACCTTAATCTTAAACCAAGCTATCGATAAAGAAAACTTCCCATGTGCATTTTTTACAGGGATGTTTTTCAAGAAAGTTAATCTGCATATAGTGTAGCGAATTTAAGTTGGTGGAAACTATTAAATAGATTTTGGTGTCAGAATCGGAGAAAAATGTGTTTGTGTGATGCAGTATTAAAATATTCCTGGTCCTGACAGTGATTCTGTATTAAAAATGTCGTTATATGCGAAATGGAAAGTAAACATCAATTTCAGATTTTTTTCCCTTTGAGTAGCATCAGTAGAATCAGATATAACTTAAATACACATGACGCTGTATGATCGATACATGGGAATTCAATGGATTGATTATAATTCAATATGAACTTCAAAATGTGCTGCAGGATAACCCAAAGGACATTTAGAGCATCCATTATGATGCTTTATCAATATTGTAGGTGCCAAGGAATTTACAAGATGCATGGATACAGAGAAAATCATTCAAAATGAATAAGACTCTAATTCTAAAACGGTGATTCTGTTAATATTTAGTCAATACGCTTGAATTGTAAATGTTAACATCAGGTACACTTAATTAATAGTTTCTAATGATTTACTGTGCCATTGTCTGGAACCAACTTAATTGGGAAACGTATTTGTGTTGCAATTTACATTTAAATAATATAAAATTAAATGTGATTCTAGGAATTTACCTAAAGGGGTAACTTACCTACAATCTCATAGTTTACCATTGTGTTGTTCGTACGTGTTATATGTAGTATATATATATATATATATATACATAGTACTATTATATTAACTATACACACCACTGGTTGTGCATTTAATTACATTGTTAGGGAATGAGAGACACTAAGTGAATTGAATTGTTTTAGTGGATGCAGGCAATGATAGGATTATTGGAGATTGATAGAAGGGTGTACTAAATGAAGATAGCACAACATTACTTGGTGCAGAGGAAATAATCCTGTGTATTGACAATATTCCTGATACGTGCAGGACATAATAAGAAATATGTATTTAGTTATGGAGGCGTCTTAAGTCATAAGGGTAGCTACGAGAGTTTAGGGACTAACCCAGAAATTGCTAATGTTGAACCTTGGCCATAGAGCGTTTTTATTGCAAAAAGGATGGAGGGAGCGTAAGAGAAAGGGAATTTATTAGACAGAAGACGATATGATAACAGTGAGGGTAGGTCTACGAATATATGGACAAGATAAGATCATCTCATAAAACAAGACGTTTACACCCGGACCATCAAAAAGCAAATGGGATATCATGTAAGACACATCAAGTGAAGTGAATGCTTCCGTTTCCTCGCAGATTCCCTTTAGTGCTCCAGTTAGCCGTCTTTTTCATTCCGTTTTGTAGTATTTATACCGCGAACAATACCTACTCATATATCCTCCTTCCTTTCCACAACAGAACAGACTGGAACAAAGTTCACCAGCTCTATGCTGAGCTCCTTCCCTAGAATGGAAAAACGTTTCAATTTGCTTTTAAGGATTCTCCCGTTGAATTGATACTCAGGACTAATTTATGACACGTATAGACTCTAAATAAACTCTTAAACTGGAGTTACTACGTAAAACATAAGTATAGCACTTTGCTTAACTCACTTTCCTATTATTAGTGTCTTCCCTTCACTTCTCTCCTCAAAATGGAATCCCATATCCTCCTAATAGCTACTGCAACTGTATTAGCCAAAAAGGAAAAGGTATCTGCTTATTACGATATGTTTTATCAGCTAATGCCTAGATAAATTCATATACATCCACTCGCTCTCTGGTGGAAAATTATTGGGATCCTGAATGAGAAAATGAGAAAATGATAGCTTGGATAAGAAAATACTGGCATTTTGAGAAAGAAAATGATAGCTTGGGATGGTTTGTGCAAGAAAATAATATTTTTGGTAAGAAAATGAAATTTTGGGTAACATTCATACATGTTACCCAAAAATTCATGGTAGTTTGGTTACGAAACTGACATTTTGGATGATAAAATGATAGCCTGGGTTAGAAAATTATATTTTACTCAAAAGAATGATAATTTGTGTAAGAAAATGATAGTTTGGGTACAAAAGTGATAGTTTGGGAAAGGAAATGACATTTTCTGAAAGAAAATAGTAGTTTGGTTACAATGATGACATTTTTGCAAATAAAATGCGAGTGCTGATATTTTATTTTTGTGAAGAAAAATCTCCTTTTCACCAGCTTATACATGCACTATAAAGTGTAAACATGAATCCGTAAGATATGGCTAATATGCTCTCCTTCTGCTCCTGCATCACCAATTCTGTTCTTTTTAGGTTAATTCAAGTCAAGACTACCCAATAGGATTCCATAATAGAAATAAAGGTTAGAAAGTGTTCCACATGCTACATGTGTGGCTGTAGGAAAAAGATACAAACACATTATCTGAAATTGATTGGGAGGTTCGGTGACCCTCTTAACTTACTTCCCTCATTTATACTCCAGTAGTTACTTGGACTTTCTCCTACTCCTGACTCTTCTCTGCCTCCATTTATTTACTTTCGATTTTAACTGACATGTTTATGTGCCAATTTTATACATTGCAGTTTTATTGTCCATATTTTACTACACTACTCAACTAATTTATGTATTGCAGCAAATTTATTTTTGTCATATTTTAGCACTCGCGACATTCCATATGTTACAAATAAAGACGGGAAGATATGATACTTAGAAATTTCATCTGAAAAGTTGCTCGAGGATCATGGAAAAATAATTTTTTGGAGAGCAATTCTTGCAATTCCATTTTAATTTTAATGTTTTATAGCATAACGAACGTGCTCTATTTAACTTCACCATGAGAAATAATTATAGATAACAATTTTTGCATTTTAGACTGTAATAATGGTACAGTACACTTCAGACAGTACATCACTAATGATTTTGCTACTCATTATGATTGATTATTAAAACGACGAGAATGTTATGGTTGTGTTGTGGTTTAACATAATCCAGATTTTCTCTAAAACCTTAATCTTTCTTTTACAGAAAGTTTTTCTCTAAACATTTTGATGAAACAACATTATCTCTGCTTAGTTCGACAAAGTTAATAATACATTGCACTATGATTTGATAAAGAAACTTTTGCTTATCTTTAGTGGAGCACATGCGGGTAGAGCGTGTTTGGCAATGTAGATCTACTTTTAGCTCTGCTGCCCGACTAAATATTTAACTTTATTTCTTAAGCTCATAAGTTATTCAGTAGAGGATTTACAAAATTTACTTTTGTGTGTGAATACGTAATAGATCTGGAGAGTTGCTTTTCTATGAACATGTAAAATTCAGAACACACATCCCGTACAGTTCTACTTTGATTAGGGAAGAGAAGAAATGATGGCAAAGAAGACTAGCCATGCCAATGCAGAACATGAAGATCCACTTCAACTCAACCTTATCGTCCAGTGTACTTTGTTTGTGTACTAATTTTACTTTGGGTCCTTTGGAATATTAAACTTCTATATGTATCTCTTGGGATGAGTAGTAAGCAACGTGTTTGTTTTATGTTACATCTGGCATTTCGCTAATGTAAAATGAATGCCAACATTTTATGCTTAAAGAACTACAACTACAAAATTTTCTAGACAAATTCTGAATTTGCAACTCAAGCTTATAAATTTTTACTGTCATTTCCCAACATCTCAAAGACTAATTTAACTCTGCAATATATCTACAGTTATTTTATTCATAAAGTAAAACTTTCATTTAAATTATTGTAAATTGTCATTGGCCTAATTAATTTACCATGAAAACAGAAATAAGGCTTTTCAAAAGCTTTCCAACTTAATTTAGTCTGCTCAAGTTTGAAATAGTGATTAACAGACTAATTACTTAGAGTGGATGAGAATATTTTTTATTTATTTTTCCCACGTACAAGTACAATAAACCAGTCCAAAAATTAATTCTACTACTTGCATAATTTCATAATTATTAAAATATTGTGAACAAAGAAAATTTCAGACGAAAATTAGGTCTGAAGTTTACGAAATATCTCATTTCAAAAAGAATTTTGGTGTTAGGGAAGTAAAATTGGAAAATAAATCCATAAATAAACAAGGCATTTCATAATTTACATGCTCTGATGAATGTTCTTCATAGAAATACGATGATATAAGTTTATTGTTATCGTTTGTTAATGCATTAGATTTAGCAATTAATGGGATCACGTACGGGCGAATAGTATTTTTAGACTAGTGTATGAAAGGACGACTATGATTTTCACAGGATCACTAAAAACGAGTTTAGTTGCAGAACAATAGTAGTCAGTACGATTAGTGGTGGTTGTGGTGTGGGAAGTGATACAAATTGTAAAATTATTTATTAGAGATTGCAAAAGAGAGGAGGGAAATGAGAATGGGAGTGAGTTATGTCGGAGGATAAAAGTAAAAGCGTCGCATATGAGAGGGCAATGAAGCAGGCTCCGCCACATCACAGAATAAGAATTGATGTTTATGAGGCACAAGGGTAGTCTTAGAGTCGACCTCAACCCTAATGTGACTTTCGGGACGAAATTAGCAGACAAATACCCTTTTTTCATTTCTCGAACAAATTCCCTCTCAGAATTGAATGGACTAGGGACTATAAATATTTAAAACTCACCTCCGAACTACAATTGACTTGACTCTCTCTCTATTTTGACTCCCACAATCCGATTCCATTGTTTGAATTCAAAATTCAAACTAATAAATACGTTCCAATAAAGAATTAATGGAAAATGAATGTCAGGGAGAATGAGCTCATTCATAGTTGCTCTCTGCTGTAGCCTGTATTCTACACTCCTACTAATTTCAGTCAAAATGTTCATCTGTGAAAGCTAATTCTATTCCAATTTTATTTGTTACAGCTAGCGTGTCCGTGTGTGTCATGTAAATAATGCACTCAATTTTCAATCCAATTTTTTGTCTTCTATGAATCAGAGTCAAAAACGAAACAATTGAGCTAAATATTCCTTCAATCGTATGATTATAAAAAAATATAAAGTATTATTATATGAATTCTATTGTGAGGTGTGTTAAATTATTCGCACTTGTTATGCTACCAAGGCAAGGATAGTAGATACTCTCCCCTCCCCTCCCATATATACTATGCTACCATGGATATAGGTGTATAGTGTACATGTATGTGTATGTGGATAATAAAAAGCGTTCATAGTTTGCACGTGTAGTATTATCATAGGGAATGTATGTATTTAGCTGTTCAGAAATTACTTTTCCATACTACTGAAGACCAAAGTGCTAATGACATGCTTCTTTTAGCAAGCTACAAATTCAAGGTGATTCTACAAGTTCAGGTACAATGTTAACGCATGCAAGAAAACAGCAATTAATGTAGTTTAACAATTTAGCGATATATGTTAATCAGCAAGGGATGATATGTGTATCTGATGCAATGCTATATTTATATAACAGACAAAGCATTTGTTAATTTTGAGTTAGAGCTTCTCTGTGAATTCTTCTTGTCGAAAGTATATCTTGAGTAATTGGGAATTCTTAACTGGGAAAAGTCATCAGCAGGTGTGGGTGTGGTCGACTAAGCGTGCAATTCTGTTGATTCCGACTGTGTCTTCCAACAAAACTGTAAACGGAGTGATCTGCTCCTGACTCGTCGACCAATTTAAAGTTTCTAGGTTAATTCCTCATTATTTGGTTTATTTCATTGTGATGGAATAACTCTGTGTGCAGTCTTGGTGGATAGCGATCCTTTTCACAATAACAATATGTCTTCGTTGTACTTTCGTGCCATGGCACAGTTGGATAGGTTTGTCCCCGCAAAACTACTCCCATTGTGGCAACATCCTGCTGGTAATTTCAAATTTCATTCTTCTTCATTAAAACATTTCATTAGTCCATTGCATCGTAGAGACATAGGCAGAGAATCTATTGCAACAAAGAGAGAACTATTAATGGACGTATAGTATCATTGCATTGCATGGCTACAGAAAGATATTTTGTCATTTCATGTCAATTCCGTTAAAATTACTAACGGCCATTTTCCTTCTATTATTTTCCAGGTCCTAAAACGGTATTTTTCTGGGCCCCTATGGTGAAATGGGTAAATGAAGCTTTGAAAATCATTTTTGTTCAACTTACTAGATTATGTCTGCAGTAATTAGTAAAATTATATATTATTTCATCGTCTCAAGAAAGAAAACTACGCAGAAAATCCTTCACAAATATTTATAACCACACTTTTCACATAGAATTCTAAAGGATTTTCCTCAATTGGACCACCAATGTCTAACCTAATAAAATAAAACGGTAAAAAATAATTAGTCAACAGACTAATCAATTGATTTCCTGTTTTCTTGTGCCATTACAGAGTCTTGTCATAGCCGGACTTGGAGACATGGCGAGACCTGCAGAGAAAATTAGTTTGTCTCAGTCTACTGCCTTGGTATGCTACAAATACACATTTTATTCATTGTATTCAATGAAACGTACATTGATGTAATCATTTTATTAACAGGCTGCTACTGGAGCTACTTGGAGCAGATATTCTCTTGTTATCATCCCAAAGAATTGGTCCTTGTTTCTTGTGAATGTATTTGTTGGCTCCACAGCTACTTACCAGATATTCCGTGGAGTCCGTCATCAACTCACAAACTCTAGCAAATAAAAAGTGCTAAGTACAAATTATCACAGAATCAATTACAGAGTCCTAATTTTATTAATGGCCACCCTTGGTACTTGGCGTAATAGCATCTAATTATTTAGCACATCACAAAACTTTGGCCATCCAACCACCAAATTAATAGCTACTCACATTACAGACTTCATCTGGACAGAAAAGCATTTTACCTACATGGAAGTGAGAAATGAGACTCCTTTACTCTCTGTATACACTTCACTCATTTTTCCTTTTGTACTTAGAATTGCCTATCTCTATGTATGATTTTTGAAAGTCATCTTGTTTTGAGTGAAGCACTTTTCCGTCACAAAAGCCCAATTCAATTAACCCAAATTAACTTTCATTAGAGGGCTTTTATATTATGAACATCTGCCGCAGCTTCGATAGAATCGTACACATCTATCTCTATTCTTTTCACGATGGAATAGAAATTATTGTAGATAAGGCGGAAAATCGTTGAATCAATAATATTCAATAGTAGTAGTAAATGCAAAGCGTACATTGCTCTACATTTATAGCAATGAATTCCTGACACAGCAATTTATAACAAGACTTTTATTCCCATATCAAATATACACCGTTATTTTCATTATTACTATAATTCCGCTACGTAATAATGTACCCTTTAAAATTAATCGCCATTTTCCTATTTAAATAGATTTCAGTTGATGAATTATCTTTCAATAAAGACAATAATCCCACTATTTTTATGAATTTGCTAGAGAAATGGACATTAATTAAAATACCTTTATTACATACCTTTAATTTAATTAAAATACTATTCCATTTCTCTGGAGTTTGCTGATTACAATGATTCACAATATATTTTTACAAGTTACATTGTAGCGCATTGTACCAGTCAAGCTTTTTCGAAGTAATTTACGCAAAATAAGTTGCAGAATTGAAAATACAATATTTTTTGTATTGTCCGTTGAAATAAAACTAGTGAAAATGAGTGAGTTGTTGAAAGTTTTATAAGGACAACAAAAATATTTTTGGATTTTTGTAACAGAATGTTCTTACACTAGAGACAATGTACGGGTTTTACCGTAAGTCTTTGTAGTTGATACTTTGACAGTCGATACAATTTACGTTGGCTATTAAGTGCCGTTGTCATTGTTTGATCTGTATATAAGTAGGTAGGTACTGTATCTTTTATTTACTAGATTTGAATGATGAGGGAGAAAATAATATTTTCTTAGTGAGATAAGGAAGAGATAATGAAAAGTGTCCATCCTTTTCCTTCCGCTTAATTTCAGTAAACAGACGTAATCTTATGACATTAGAGGGAATAGATTCAGGATGAGAACGTACGTATGGTGGTAACACAAGGTCCTAGATTTGCTTTGATGTGTTGTCGTCCGTCATTTCATCTTATTTATTCAGAGACAAATGGAGAAACTTCAAAGAGACTGCTACATTGGAATGGAGTAGTGAAGAAAAGGAACTGTGCACAGTGTCCTATTTGTCTCTGTGTCATGTCAGTCTGTACTGTAAGATTTTCACATTGAAGACACGCTCATTGTCCATAGTATCTTCTTCATGATCTCGCTTTTTTCCTAAGTGTTGTGCTATGCAGTCTTGTGTTGGTTGTCGGTCCTTTATTGTCCTTCTGTTCCCTGGAAGACGAAGAGGTAGCGAACTGAACTGATCTGAACTGTATGGCGAGAGCAGCAAGGAAGGAACGGACGGAACGTATAATCTCCACTGATAAATACATAAAAGAAAAGAACTGCGTTGAAAGAAAGACAATTCATTCAATTGAATCCAATTCAAAGCTCAGTATATTCAAGTAGGTAGTAATTCTTTTTGTAAAAGAGTAACTACCTTACCTTACCTACTCGACATTTTGTTTAGATTTTGATCACCTCGAGCCAGAGACTTTGAATAGTTTCATTTCTGCTAAGGCACAACTTCAAAATAACTACACACAGTCTATAGTTATCATTTTATCCTATAAGAAAACATGGAACTATAATTTTACATCACATACTTAAGAGCATACTAACTATGTGGTTTAGTTATGTACTTAGAATTCTATAAGATTCGTTTTGTCATTCGAGACAAATGCCTTACCTTTTTTACTTGGTTCGGCCTTTATTTCCTTTATTTGGCAAAGAATGACAAGATTGTCGCGCACCCAGCCCCATTTAAATCTTTCGTCTTTATGGGCGGGACACGAACCATCCTCTTCTTTAAAGCTCTTCTTTAATGCTTAATCTCTGAATTATCCTCATTCCTATCTCCAGGATGGCCATTCTTCTAAACTCTTGCTTGTAGGAGATCCGTATGTGTATAGCGCTGTTGGTTGGTATAGCCAGAGCAGGTACTGTACTGTTCCTGTTCACAGAATAAAATAAAAATGTTAAACTCACGAACAATCAGTTGTAACTTCGAATTATCTTCACTAACAATTACATTACAACAATAACAGCCATCATTTCGATGAAAATAAATGCTAAAGAAAACATGTGCAGTTGAATTCAAAGAATCCCTCCTTTTATACGCATTCAATGTATGTACTACTGATCACTGCTACTGATTAGAATCCCTTTTCAATTTCCACGACTCACAGGGCAATGGATCTTGTGTCAATGTGTCATCTTCAACTTTTTGATATTAATGAAACTAACTGGACAGCTGGCATTGGCAAAATGTTTTTTGGTAAGTCTTTGTAATTAATTACCACAATAAAAGCGATTCGTAGCTACTGCTGAATTCAGTTCTGATGTAATTGGATGACCTATTTTGTCACATAAAGCTGGAAGATTGAATCAATCAATCAATACTAAATAGAAAACGGAGTTTTTTTTAAAAATCAAGGTAAACAAAACTTAGTCATTTAAATCTTTATAACCCATTGATTTTTATTTTTTTATTTAGAATTTTAAACTTCCGTTTTATCAGATTTAAATGAGAATTTTAAAGGAATAGAAAAAATTGTAAACTGTAAGTATTAAATCTGAATTGATGACATCATATTTAAAAGTAGTAATTCAAGAAACATAGATAAATTGTTTAGTCTTTGATTCTATAATGTGATCGTGGATTCGAATCGAAGATTGTATACTAAGTTTACTACGTACTTAAATTTTTCGCAGATACCCTGGCGTTGGTGGACTTGGTTTGGTTTGGCATTGCAGATTGGAACTCCTTGGTTGGTTGGCTCATCTTCCAAAGTTGTGACAAGTCTGGAAGTTTATGATGCCAATGAAGTCTAAATCAGGATAACTCGGATCTTGGTGTGGTGACTATGCTGTGGGTGTACGTAAAAGCAATCATAGACCTGAATTAATGTTTCCTTTTCGTTTATACAGAAAGAGAAGACAAACAAGAGGAGCTAAAGCTAACATAAGCTATTGCTCTGTCCTCGATATTTCATGTGTCTCCGAAGGAAAATATATTTAGGGACATTATAAATTGAGCTAGTCCTTTCTCTCTGTGTCAGTTACGTCGACTACACAATCTACGACTCCTTCCCCTTTGCCAAACCATAACCAGAGAGAGAGAGAGAGAGAGTATAGGAGGGAAATCAAGATAGAAAACCTTTTCCTTTTCTCTTTAGCTGTGGATGAGTGGAAAAGCAATAAAGTAGTTCATTTATTAATGGGATGTCGCAATTTAACTTATATGAGGCATGGCACATTTTTTCGCTACCCACAATTGCTATGTATTTATGTATGTCTGACGCTCTCGATTCTAACGATCATCATAGCCGACTCAGGACTACTACTCTCATTTCAGCCATAATAGAGTAGCAAGCTACTAATTACCATATTCGCAAATCACTCTTTATTCATTCGTTAGGAAATTGCATGCCAAAGCTATTTAGCTATTCCATTATCCATTAGCATTAATATTTAATTTTGTTTCCCCTTTTCCTGACACTGACACTCTCTTTTCTTCAATGCACTATTTACATTACATGTGATAACTTTACCCTTCCCTTTCCACTTTAATTACATACTGATTATTACTGACATAATCAAAATCTAATTTCTGCAGAGAGTCTCTTCATTATTTAGCAGAAAATTTCCTTCAGATCTTCTATTCTCCTATTTAGCAAAGTATCATATTAGAAATTCACAAAGTAAGACTCCCAGTCTATAGACAAAGTTCAAAAGTAACTAGGTACCTACCTACGTAATATAAATAATAGACATGTATTTGACAGTTGTACTGTACATTTGACAACTACCATAGCCATATGAAGTGGTATCATATGGCTATGGTAGTACATTTATCTGTCGGAAGAAGGGTTAGTGTAGGGCACCCGTAATCGAAACTTGTGTTCATTAACAATTAAAGATTGAATTTAGCATTAGGTATATTACATGCATTTATAGTCTTTCAGCCTGCTATCCGTACAATTCAATGTATAATACCCTGTAGTTCCTTTTCTCATGTTTGCTGTCATTACAACATTTCAGTGACGAGGTTTACTATACAATCTATCTTCCTAGGTGACGACATTATCTATACGATGTTAAGATACAAATATTATAATACATTCTTTTATTTTTAATTAGAGGCATAATAATGTCATTTGTGTGTGAACATAAATGAATGCATGGTTCGTTGCGTCGTAATTTTCACTTAGATATTCAGAAAGCATATCAAAAGTATGAATATTATTTATGGAAAATAATCATTTTCCATAATGTGCCATTCACCTAAATAAAACTCTACGAGGTTACCATCATGTGCCCATAATGAAGTCAGCCAAATCATTGTATCAAGGATCTATGAATGGCTGAGAATGAACATGAATGAAAAGCACGTCAATAACATTCCGTACCCCATTCCAAGAGCCAGTTAATTGAAAACATGCATATGGTCCACAAATGCGAATGGAAAACTTAGGAATACTTAAATCTGTCACATTATCTACAGATACTACGTCGAGAAGACACTTAATTACATTAAGTGCCGAAAATAGTTATCTTCCAGTTTGTGGTAGTCAATGTCCATTTTTACGGGGGAACGGAAGGATTGATTTTATTCTATTTGTACTTAGTTTGTTTGCCCTTAAACCTAGCTCTGTAACTTTTTGTGCGCTTGAACTTGTTAAAAAGTCTTTTGTTACATGGCTCACATGTAAGTAGATATCTAAACATCTATACATTCTATTCTCAATGTGGTCACACTACAAAGGAAACATTCCATCTTGTTAGATGAGAGAATAGAAAAGTTGCAATGTTATTAGAGGCAAAGAAGGGTGATGGTAAATAAGTTAGTCGACTGTACTAAAAGCGATTGACACACACAGGTACATACCAACAACACAACTATAGTCTGTCTATATAAAAGAAAAATAGTCAAACAACTTAACGTTCTCCAATATTAAGTGTCAGTGCAAGTTGTAGGACTGTACTAAGGGTGCATTGAGAAGAATCGAATTCATTCCAAACATTCTGGAGATGTAATGTAGGAGAATAATTGGATCTATTACATTAGAGATACAAGGACACTATATAACGAACATGACACATAGTAATAATTCCTATAATGTAATAATGTAAGTGATGATACCTACTAAAGATCGACATAACCTAAGTTAAGGTACTAGCTCTACTAATAGTAAGGAATAAAATTTAATGGACTATTACACCTCGTACACACAGAAACCAAAAGTTACTAGCTATATTCTTTTTCTTCCTAATTACTTACATGTATTGCATCTGTCTATTTCGTCTTCAGGGCAAATGTCATTCTCAACAACTGACATGACATCACTATTTCTCTTCAGGCAAAAGTCCTTAGCAAAAAAACACATTCAAACATCTACCATTCTATTCAATGAACATCATCGTCCTCCACTTCATCGCGAAGCATTGACTACCTAACTGAATAAAAAGGTCCATACCCACAAATTAAAATATCTGCCAAAGCAATGTAATAGAAAACTCTAATTTTATATATTGAACCTGAACCAAACAGAATGTTATTCTGATGTTAGCTACCAAAAATGTCAATGGCAAAAATTTCGGGAGAAAAGATAGTATGAATAGGTATGAGTCTCAGATAATTGCAGATTCTTAGCATAAAATGCTGTTATGTGTTGGACATAATTTTTGACACATGTACATACCACGTAAAATAGAAAACTCCAATATAATTTAAAATAGCAATCAATAAGTCAATAGGTACATCACTGACTTAGCTCTTGAAGATTTAAGAATTGCAAAAAAAAGTTTTTTCAATTTAATTAAAGAATTAATGTCAATTCAAGAATTAAGAGCATTTGACGGTCCTATTGCCATTGCCAATAATAGTGTTGTTGCGTACTTAATAATAAATGTTAAAATAATTGTTTACATGAAACATCAGTATATGAATTATTTATATGAACCAACTTACTACTTACCCTCTAGTAAGTGAAGTTCTATATAATGTAAACAAGTAAGTAGATTGGACTTAGTTTAGCCCAACATTTATTTATTATGTGAGAGAATTTTTATAAGTTTGCTAATAAGAATCAGATGAAGTATTCATGACATAATTATGAGGCTTCACGTCGTAGTTTCTATACATTACTTTAATATGATCCTTGTTGCACGTACAGAGAAGTATAAAGAGAACATCCCACAATACTTTCATTAGCAGAATCTGCACAGTGTGGTTTCTGTGGCTTTTACTTTATTACTTAGTCCAACGTTAGATCAGTTTTGAATTAGTAATGGAACTTGATGAAGGTAACTTAGATTCGGTTTGGACTTGACCTCTGATTATTAGCCAGACAGACGTAATCATATAAAATGTATAGAGCATAGGATTTTATGGTCGTGGTAGATTGTCTATAATTCTAGAAATAAAGCCGGAATTTATTTTCCACGCATTTGTTTCCTCAGATGAGATGCAAGAGATTGTGTCCATAGCCAAGTTGCAATTAAGGTGAAGGGAATCTAGTCACGATATTTTGATTCTAATCTTAGCCCTCATCTTCGATACAAGTCTGCAAATAGGATTGTACTAGATATATAAAATTCTTGTTTGATAACCTCTGTTTTCAATACTACTTGCATGTTAGAAATATATGTTGATTAATAAAATAAATCGTATAATTAGAAGTTTAATTTATAGCTATCTAATACGATGCACGATTCCAGTCAGATAGAATGATTAACTTGGCTTCCTAATACACTAGCATAGTTTCTGCCGATGTACTTTCTTTTCAATCTGGAACTAATCTTGCATATATTTTTCATATCATACGATTTCAGTGTTTTTTTTTGTAAACACATTATTACAAGTGAAGACCAGCAGAAACAAACTTCAAATTGATGAAAATTCTCCAGGAAAAATATTACGGAGTGTCCTTCAGATAATATTATGAGTAATTATGGACTGAATGCATATATTGATTATCATCTGTACAATGTATGCAGAATGAATTAATTATATAGATTTAAATATTTTCATCGGTGTAAACAAATTCGAGTTACAATTTTATTTCTTTTAAATACAACACTCGCTTGAGCTGCACTGTAGATGCTACCGACACGATACTTTGTGGATCCCTTGAAATTTGTTAAGTACCTATATAAGATGACAGTGAACTGACGTGATAGGATGAATGATGACAAAGACATTTTTCAAAGGTGACGTGATTTAATTTCGGTAAGTGGTGAGTATGACAATGTCATTTAATGGATTTTCCTAGACGGAACAACTTCAAATTCTTACGCACTAAATCATCAGCCTTACAAGGAAGATCCTTTCCAATTTTCACTAAAGGATTTTTCCAAAAACTATTTACAAGACACTTTTTCCCCAATTTACAAACAAATTAATTGATAATGACGCATAAACAGTTGAAATGATAAAAATACGTACATGAAATGTTTGTATTTCCTGTGTGGGCTATATTGATGGCATATATATGGGCTATATATTATAATGTACATGTAGCGTGTTATATTTCCTTACATAACGTTGTCTAGTCTGTGTCAATGTGTCACGTAAAATTGAAGATGTTTCCTTTGGCTTGTTGTCTTTGCTTAGTAATTCAAGTGTTCGTAGTCGCGACTCTGTCACTTACTACCTACATCAACAATTAGTGCCTTTTGTGGAGCACTTGATGTCTTTGAGTTTAAAATTGTCTTAAGAAGACATTTGTTCGTAATGTTGTGTGTTTGATGTAGTTCTGGAGTGGGACATTTCCTCGACAGCAAGACAAACACTCTTTGCTTCCTCTTGACTTAGATAGACTTTTGTTGAATGTCTTGGACTTTTATTTGTACAGCTTTATCAAACTCTACCCTATTTCCCTTAATTAGTATACAAGAGGAAGCATGAACATCAAAACAGTTTACAACTTTAATTTAAATGTAATTTCATTAGTATAAGGATATAAATAGTAATTTAACTCAAGGATTATGCCCCGGTTATGCTGAATGTACAGGCGAATCAGAAGAATTGTGGAATTGTCACTGATAATCGCAAAGAATAATTCTATTTTAGATTCTGCGTCGAATTTTTTTGTAATTATCATTCTTACGCAATGGCAAGTAGTGGCAAACAGTTGCAACGTAATCAGAATTCGACTGTATATAATCTTATAATCATACGCCGGAAGTGTGTTTATTTAAAATGCCAAAAAATTTACCCAAAAATTTGCTAAAAATAGCCAAAAAGTGTG
>JAAAYG020020493.1:0-18852 GCA_009936455.2 Tomocerus minor
AAAAAGTTAAAACTTAACGTTTTAACTTTTTAAACTTTTAACCTGGGTTAAACTAGAATATCGTGAGTGCGCGGATTATTTTGGCCGTAACAACACTGGAATGTTGGACACGGGACACGACACAACTTATGACACGATGTAGCTCAATACAAGCTAAGGGCACCTCGACACAAAATGACGCAGAAATCAGATATGTAACTATAACTAATTCACATCAAAGCAATAGGGTTTGAGCTATCAAGGTCTATAGATTAAAATTTATGTATTTTTAAGGTCAAAAAATACATTTCTGTTTTACTTACTAGAGATAAAAAAAATAATTCAGGAAATATGAATATTTGTTAACTGACTAAAATGCGAATGGGATAAAAATTCCGCTGTATCTACACAATTGTAACCTATCACTTGATTGTGCAACAGTGCTCGATTTTTTTAAATTTCATGTCCCAAGACTATAATGATAATCAAAAAACAAGCATAAACTTTGGTATTTGTACAATATTGAGAAATCGACCTGCTCACTATAGTTTTGTTATTTTGTAATACAAATAGAAATAATCCGAGGACAAGCATTTTTTTAATTTTTGAGTTGTTATACTGGTAAGGTATGCTTAACACTTGGGACGAACTGACCAGAGAGTCACGTAACGTCTAGGCCAGGCAGTCCCGTAACGCAAGTTGATGTGTCGTCGCGGCGGCCGGCCGACTACCGCCCATGTTACTAGATACACTGTTGTAGTCATGCATGACTTTTACATATTTTACATGTAAAATACACCCGCACATTCTTATACAGAAGCCAGGCAGAAACGAGACGCAGATACACATAATACTATGCGCCGCAAATTAGGCTTGTTTCTTTACTAGACGAATTACGTGATTTTATGATACGTGCACATTTAATTTCAGACATTTAAACCTACTTTATTAAATAAATGTATATGCAACACTAAATATTGTCTTCATTAAACAATACTACAGAAAATGCGAAAGCTGATAAGACTACTATTACGTATTATTACGTAATGTAATGTAGGTGGAAAGGAAAACTACACTACCTGATCCGGAGATCATAAAATGGCATAGTCATCAGACTCGTCATTACTTACTATTCATCAGCCTAGAGCATAAAAAATGTTCAGCACACTGCTGCAGACACAGATAGAACATAAAATTGCATCTGACAATTTGACATGACCATATGATGACTACCACAAAGCATCCAGAGATGTGGTTTTTCTAAAAATGATCCTTAGGGAACACATACATTTATCATCATTATTGTATTATTGCAAGTTTGTATATACAGTGTGTACAGTACAAATTGTGTATACACAATATTTGCAAACAAATAGTTAATGAACTTCGATTAAATTATGATTAAATGTTTTGGGAAACTCAAGTTTACATGTAAGTATTGTAAAGGGATCTCCTGTTAAAATTAAACTCTTTTGCGATCATGATAAATCCGAAAAAAGTAAACTCAGATAAATCATGTCTTTCAAAAATGGTTTTTTTGAACGAACGATTTTTCTGAAGTTACACTAATTTAAATTGCAATTTCATTCGGATGGTGGAGGACTACGACTTAGTAGTAATCATTTCTCTAAGCATGATTTTTGACAATGATATGGATATTAATTTTAAACGCACACTGTAGAAATTGTAGATTGGATAAAATGCGTACAAAACGTAATTTGAATGGAAGCACAAATGCACAAACACACGTAATACGTTGAACACGGCCACACGACGGTACGGCTAGCGGCTTACTCGAAACTTGCCTTGCCTGCTGCTGCTTTACAATATTTTTAACATGTACATTAGTTGGGATAGCACTACGTTCCGTGCTTTGAGTTGGCTGGCTGTCAGGAGACTCTGACTTTACTTCCATACTGCCCTGTACATTTCTACACAAACGACAAATAAATAGTACATATAAATTATATCGTTTGGTGCTGGTTGTCTACGTCCTTTAATATTGCATTGCAGTTTTGCTTGCAGTATGCAGTAGTAGTATAAAGTCAACCAATATAAATATAATACCTATTAGTATCTTCTAAAAGTCATTCGATTTTGAATGAAGCATTTAGTAATGTAAGATCTAAATGTTAAATGTAACACCTTCTTTGCCGTCAGCTAAGGATTCTCTCGATTCTGTTTGTATCGTGTGTTCGTCGAACTAAAGTAAACATTTAGCATTTTTCTGAAGTTCGGAGTTAGAATTTTCGTTTTTAAAACTCGTATCACGAATAGGTTTTACTGTTTCCTTTAGATAAATAGTTGGTCCTCATTGACTTAGAATAGCTGATCGTATCGTGAGTTTCCACTTCAATTTTTGTCTTTCCTTTTCAGTTTTTAAGTGGCAAAACACTAATAAAAAGTCGATAGGTATCGCTGATTCAGATTTTGAAACAATTGCAATGGAATTCGGATTTGATTGCACTTTTATTTGACGTTTACAGTACTGTTTATTTACAATTTAATAGTTTTTTTCTTTTTTATTGTTTGACATGATTTGACGTTTGACATTCAACTATTTATACGTAGCGACTTTGACATTCAACATTGGTTGTTGGTGACTGGACGTCAAGTCGCGCTTGATTAAATTTTTATAAACTATTGATTGTCTTCTGTCTGTAGGCAATAGGTCTGTCATCGGTATTTTTCTGTCCTGTTTCTTATTTCGTACAGTTACCAGTCAGTCGACAGTTGTCGACATTTTTCATTTCAGTCCTGTTGGATCGCAATATTTTTGACAGCCAACAGTTATTTGTGATTTGTCATTAGATAATTATAGTGGATAGTCAAAAGTTACGGAAAATGGCTGTTATTTGAAGTACTGAATTGTTTATGTTTTGGTCAGTGGTTGTTGTTCACTAGTCACTTTTCAATTTCAATTTTATTTTTTATATGTTTCAGGTTGGATCATTCACTGTTGCCGTCTGTCATCTGTCGCTACTTACCACAACACTGAATACAACATATCAAGAATCAGTCATGATCGTGGTAAATTGGATGGCACTGCTTTTTGGATGACACAACCATTCGTCACAGCCTTCCTACATGAGAGTGGTAATTCGGAAAAGGTTGGATAAGAAATCTAAACAATGGGCTAAACTATTAATTTATTTAATTTTAATGATATATACCTGATAATCAATAATAATCATCTGTTTATCGTTTTATAATGTAAAGACTCGCCATTCGTCATTAATAATAGTGATTTATTATTTTAATTTTGTCTGGCAGGAGTAAACGCAAACTCACAATCCGATAATATCCTAGTTTTTTCAATCTTCACCTTCACACAGTTACCATAAACCTGGAAGGAAGAGGAGATATTTTTAAAAACGAACATCAAGGCAATTTCGCAGTCTGAAATTAGGAAGCAGACATTGGATGTATATGTTGCAAGAGGTGAAAATGACTTTATTTAGCATTTAAAAGATTCTTTTTCTTATCTATATTTATTTAATAGTGGAATATCCGTTATCTGAATGTAAACCAAAAGAGTCCTTTGCAAAAGTATTATCTTTGTATTTACTGTTGTATAAATGTAAAATGCAAATCTTAGCCTTAATTGTTAAGGTATGTATCGGTAGTAATAATTATTGAAGTGACTTTTTTCTCCTACAGTTATCCTGGTTTGCCTGGCTGTCATTGGTTGATGCCAAAAACCACCAGGACTGGTAGCAAATTGAGTGTTAAAGACATCGAGATCGACACTGACAGTCAACGAAACGAGTGCAGTATGCCTCTGACTCCTCAGGTACAGTCAAATCACTGTCATATGCCACATTGTCTAGTAAAATAGAGAGAAACACTTTATTACTAAAAACTTTCGTACACCCTACCATTTGATTAACCCTGATAAATGAAATTCGTCATATCATATTTTAATACTCTTTCAATGAGAATTAATGTTGTCACTATCACCTCTAATTTTGTCTTTATGTTAAAACCTGCGTAAGTCTAATGTCCCTAATGAAATGAGTTATTAGGTAGAATAACATTAAAATAAATAGCAGCTGCTCCAAGTGCTCTTCATGGGCCTGTGACACAATTTTAATTGTAGATTTTATTTTAGTATTTTTGCTATTTATTCTCATATTTGACACAAAAGTTTTATAGAATCATTTTCATTACTTACTCTTTATCAGTAGTACCATGACCATGCGTAGAGTTGTATGGTGAAAGAGGTGTAATTGAGAGATGTATATAAAGCCCTGTATTCATGTTATTAGGGTTAATTACTAGCGTTATGCAAACTGCCCTAAAGGCTCAACCGATCAACCGAAAGTCTGATATTTGACTACGTATGATGTGCCTCGAATTTTGATTGTAAGAACTGGTTATTTTGGGCCACTTTTACGAGAATAAGAAATATTAAATAGGATTTAAGCGCCTGATGGCTTCACTTGCCACTGGGAAATGGTACATTTTATTAGACAATCTACTAAGACCAGTTTATGTTATTTTAGTTGTAAGTTGTTCCTTTTTAACATAAGTTTTACGTTTTGTCGTAAAATCAAATGTCATTTTCATATTTGTAATTTTGCCGTGTCGTGTTTTTTCAATATAGATTGGTCCACAGTTAGAAGAGATGGAAGTTGAAGAAGCTCACGATGTATCGTTGCACACAACTACAGCCAATGAAGCCTCTAATGGTGAGATATATTTCATTTTGACTGCAAAAGCAATTGCTTTGTTCAGATAAATTAAACTCCTACCAATGAGGTTCATCTGTTCATCCCTTTTTTTGTTCAAATCTGAATTGTACTTCTAGGATTTTATTTGTGTAATTTAAGTTAAAATCAGTTCCGTGTGTATTGTCTGAATAAAAGAGGTCTGCGAGTGCGACAAACTTAACATGTAGGCAACCGTTTTAATGCAAATCGCATGGAATGGGTCCTTAACTGGGAGTTATTTTATATTGTCAGCTGATCGTAGATTTAATTGGCATACTGTTATTATACACCTAGGTTACAGAACTTGGAAGTTACAGAAGGAAGAGTGCTCAAAAAATATTATTGCCATTATTATAAATTAGAAAGAACAATAGTTGCAATACAAATCATAGGTCAGTCAATTCATCTGGCTGTAGAACCGGATACCTGCTGTTAGCTATTAGCCAAAATGTAGAAATAATGACTGTTTAGCAATTTATTAAACAAGCCGTTTGTTGTTAGAATTTTAGTTTGATCATATAACGCAACCCACCACATTTAAATCTCAATTCTAACCGTAAGTTTTGAAGTTCAATTAGCAATCATTATATTATATTACTAGTAAACGGTAAACAAAGTTTTAAGTGAATGTGACAGTCACACTTTGGAATATTCATTTGCACAGTATGAAATGCAAATGATAAAAAGGTTTTTTAATATTAGGAAACGCAACCGGTTAAACGTTAACCCTTCTGAAATACTAAAACGTAGTACACATTCAAACAATTTTGTTGCACGCAGTGAAATTAACGACAAGGCTATGACTTCAAAAAGTGACATTAAGGAATTAGGTGAATGAATATTTAACCTAGGGATTAACTTTCAATAATATTTTTGTGCTGTGGAGTAACAAATAAATCTAGAAAATTATAGGTGCGGAATGAAAAACTTTTTATTATTCTTCTGATTTAGAAGTAACGAGTATGGAAGAAGACGAAGATGGAGCTGCAAGATCCGAAGCTACTTTTCGGTTTACCGTAGACGGAATATCAAGGTTGAGAGAGCAAGTCCTTTCACCACCCACTTATGTCAGAAATCTTCCATGGCGGATAATGGTGATGCCACGTGCAGACCAAGGAGCGAGTCGCAACATGTCACTAGGATTTTTCCTTCAATGTAATCTTATACGAAAATGGAAATTCTTACTTTTTGTATTTGACCAGAAACTAAATTTTTGTTATTATTGAATGTAATGAAGGTAATGGCGAGGCTGAGTCATCAAGTTGGAATTGCAGTGCGGTGGCTTCCCTCAAAATTATCTCTCATAAGCCTAACATGGAGCATTTCACCAGAAGTAGTTAAAAAAAGGATAATTATATTGCTCAGATTTTTTCCAAAAATAGGTTTGGTCACAGTAATGACAATGGTTTGTTTGTAGAAATCAGCCACATTTTTCATTCGAAAGAAAATGACTGGGGATACTCTAATTTCGTGGATTGGCCGGCCCTGATGGATCCTGCGAAAGGCTTCGTGAAAAACGACTCAATAACTTTAGAAGTCGAAGTAAAGGCTGATGCTCCTCATGGTGTTGCTTGGGATTCTAAAAAGCATACTGGTTACGTAGGTCTAAAGAATCAGGTAACATTTTGTAAATTCCTTGTGGTTAAAAATTCTAAACCAATTTAATGTTCTGATTGATATTACAACTTGTAAATTATATTCAGGGAGCCACGTGTTACATGAATTCGCTGCTACAGACCATGTTTTTTACCAATCAACTCCGGAAGGCCGTCTACAAAATGCCCACAGAAAGTGACGATTCTACAAAAAGTGTTGCTTTAGCACTTCAACGTGTCTTTTACGAGCTGCAAACATCTGACAAACCGGTAGGGACTAAAAAGCTCACTAGATCATTTGGATGGGAAACGCTCGATTCTTTCATGCAGCATGACGTCCAAGAATTCCTAAGAGTATTATTGGATAAGCTGGAGAGCAAGGTTAGCTCTTAGAAAATAATATTGATAATTAATTAATATAGATTTCAGATGGCTCAAATAAAAATTATTTTTTATATAATTGCTCAATTTAGATGAAAGCCACATGCGTTGAAGGCACAGTGCCTAAATTATTTGAAGGGAAAATGATCTCATTCATTAAATGTAAACATGTGAAGTATGAATCTTCTCGCTCCGAAACTTATTACGATATCCAACTTAACATAAAAGGGAAAAAAGATATTTATGAATCATTCAGAGACTATGTGGCAACTGAAGTTTTAGACGGAGATAATAAGTACGACGCTGGTTCTCACGGCCTACAAGTATGAATTTATCCAATGGACATCATTATTTATTTTAACTCCGATTGAACGGAAATGTAATTATTTTTTCTTTTATTTTTAAATAGGAAGCCGAGAAGGGAGTTATTTTCACTTCATTTCCTCCTGTGTTGCATCTACACCTGATGCGGTTTCAATACGACCCAGTTACGGACTGTTCAGTAAAATCAAATGATCGTTTTGAATTCTTCGAAAAGATTAATTTGGACGAATATTTGAAGACTAAGGATTCCAAAGATCTTGATCAGGGATCGGCTTCCTATACTTTACACGCGGTAATTGATGATTTAATTACAAGATTGTAAAAATATACAAAACATTTAGTTTGTCTGGTTTTATTTTCAAATTCTTGTCATTGTGGTTCAGGTGCTGGTTCACTCTGGTGATAACCATGGCGGTCATTATGTCGTGTTTATCAATCCGAAGGGGGATGGTAAATGGTGCAAATTCGACGACGATGTTGTTTCGCGCTGCACCAAGACTGAAGCCATTCAACACAATTTTGGAGGCCAAGAGGTCAGCTTAAAATTCTCCTTTATTTTATCAGTAAATAATTAAGTTTATCAAAAACTAATTGTTTGATGGCAATTCAGATGGATGATGTTCATCCTGGGGTGAAACAGTCAACTAATGCCTACATGTTGGTGTATATTCGGGATTCGGACTTGTCCACTGTTCTTCAAGACGTAACTGAAGAAGATATTCCTAGGGAGTTATTAGAGCGGCTAAAGGTTAGAAAGCTAAATATATTATTAAGGTTTTCCAATCAATTAATTCATTAGCTAAACTCAATATGACTGCTAAATGAACTATAACACTTAAATGGACATGGATTGTGATTGCAGGAAGAAAAGAACTTGGAAATAATGAAGCGGAAAGAAAGATCCGAGGCTCATTTGTATATGCAAGTAACGGTTTTGACAGAAGATGCCTTTGTAGGTCATCAAAGCTGTGACCTCTATGATCCTGAGAAAATGTCCCCTGCCACTCAGGCGAATTCCCGAACATTCAAAGTTCTCAAGAAAACTAAGCCTATTGAATTCATCAAACTTTTAGCGGAGTGTTTCGTAAGTGATAATGGATTTAAATCTTCCTGTCATAGTTTTTATTTCTAATTACTAGTAATCACCACATAATGATCTTGTTTTTAATATTTAGAATGTACACGAACGAAGACTACGTCTTTGGCCTTTCTCTTTGCGGTCAAATAAGGCGATTCGCCCTGGGTATTTAGATATATCGCCGGATACCAGTAAAACACTGGAGGAAACACAATATGGCCAAACGATGCCGATTTTTCTGGAGATGCTCCCTGCAGATGAAGACAAGGACGAACTCCCCCCATTTGACAAAGAAAACGACGTTGTACTGTTTTTGAAAATGTATGACCCAGTTAATGAGAGTCTGCATTATTGTGGTCATTGGTGTGTTCCCATCAGCATAACATTCAGTGAGTTATTTGCCATACTTTTCCAAAACTTATAATTAGAACGATTTTTCCAGGTGAAATAATGTTCATTAATTTTGTCTTAACAGATGAAGTGGCTGTAGAGTGTCGAAAAAGGGCACCTTTTAGTGAAGATACTCCAATTACTTTGTACGAAGAAATCCAGGCTGGAAGTATAGAAAAAATTGTAGACTTGAATCTGTCCCTTGATCAAGGACTAGAAGAACTAATGGATGGAGACATAATAGTTTTCCATCGTACTTTTGACCCTGGCCGAAAGCTAAAGTCTGTTAATGATTTTTACATCTACATGCAGTACAAGTGAGCTAAATTGATTCAATTATTTGAGTTCATATTTAAAAAATCCAATTATTCACTTTAATTAATTTTGAAAATGATTTAATAGGTATGAAATCACATTTGTTGACAAGAGCAATACGAACGATTCATTTTCATTAGAAATGAGTCTGAAATCCAGCTATATGGAAATGGCGAGTAAAGTAGGTCAAAGACTTGGCGTCAAACCTGACTATCTTCAGTTCTATAAATGCCAGCCTTACAAGTAAGTTAATTGGATTACAGTAGTTGTAATAAAATATACGAGGTATTTTAAATTTAATTGATGGATATATGTTGTTCTTTTACTAAATTAAAAATTCTACAGCATAAATTAAGAGATAATGTAGGTAATGAGCAATAATTATTTCTGCAGGGACTCCCCAGCCTATCCTATAAAGTTTGAGCAGGACGGAGCAGATTTGTTGACCCTTTTGGCTCCAGCGCATAAACCTAATCGTAGTCCCTACAAGCTTTTCTACCAAGCTTTAGGGATTCCTGTTACGGAATTGGAACACAAGAAACAATTTAAATTATTATTCTATTCACCCGAAGACCAAGGTAAGTATTGCGACTAATTCAGCTAATTATTTTCACAAGTCGGTTATAATTTGAGTAGTTTTTAATGATTGTGTATTTAAAATTTAAATGTTTACAGAGAAGGAAATAGTGTTTTATGTCAACAAAGCACCTAGAATAATTGTTAAAGATGTGCTTAATGAGCTAGGCCGAGTAATTTCTGAAGACGATAAACCAGTAGGAGCCCTTCGACTTGTTGAAATTTCTGCGCATCGAATTTATAACGTAGTTGATGACGACACATGTGCCGATATTATCCAGAATAATACAACAGCTACTCGTAGGATTTCAATTTTTGTTAATTTATAAATCAATCAATGTGATATTACACTTAAGATAACTACAAAAAGCTAATTATTTATTTATTTGTGTAATATTGCAGGATATTACAGAGCGGAAGAAATTCCTGAAGAGGAGTTAGAAGTTACCTCGAATGAGGCGTTAGTACAGGTTGCTCATTTCCACAAGGAAGCTCGACAAACGTTCGGCGTACCGTTCCTTATAAAGGTATATACATTTTTTAATGAAAATGTTCCGTGAAATTCTTTTTGTTAAATTGCATTGCAAATATGTTAATTGCGGGCTTTATTTTTGGCGTAGGTTCGATATGGTGAGACATGGTTATCTGTTAAACAAAGAATTCAGAGCCGACTTGGTGTTAATGAAAAAGACTGGGCAAAGATCCGAATAGCTCTTGTGCAACAAGGAACAGCAACTTTTCTAGAAAAAGACGACGAGGAGCAGGTTGTTAAATCGGATAATTTCAACTGTTACACACAGAACTTTAATGGACGACCCTGGATAGGAGTTGAGCATGTGAACAAAGCCCCTAAACGCTCTCGCTATTCCACATTAGAGAAACCTATCAAAATTTACAATTAATTTAAAAGTTAAAAAATAACTGCTGGTAATTTTAAGAATTAAATTGTTATTTAAAACTGTCGCCTGCGTTCAATCATCCAACTGCATAATCTATGAAAAATATTATATGGAATGAATGATTGATTGATATGCGATCAGAGGATGTTTAACGTGCTTATGCGTCTACCTATTATGATGATCTATAATTGAATAGTAGTGGAAATTTCCAATTCAGAAAACCGAAAAGCTTAAAAAGTCTTACCTCTAAAGGGATTCAAAAATTGTATTAATTAATTGATAAGAAACAGGCACCTGTCCACACTCCTCTCCAGCATATTGGTTGTTAAAGCTGTGTCCTATATATCTGTATTGATTGTAAGGTGTAGTAGTGGTGTATACTTAATTAAATAAATTTAAATTAAATAATTATCCTTAATGCTAACTTGTCTTTTGGTTTGCACTTAACATTTTAGATTCGTAGGTAGTCAACATGAACCTATTCAGCATTATATTATTATAGCTGTTGAGAGTTTATTAAGGAAGTTCCTTGTTTTTGTCACCCTTTCTTCATTTCGTTGCATTATTATTACACGCTTTTGTTGCATACAGATATATTGAAACCAGCTAGTTCCATTTCACACACTACTATCTTTTATGTAAAAAAAATGATTTACATATTGGATGAGTTAACTATAGATAAGTACAGTAATTCGATGATGGCAGATTTGAAAGGACGTAATTAGATAGACACAATCCAGCCTTATAGTTGTACTATGATTATTAGAAGATGTGGATGTGTGCTTCGTCGATTTGAGATGAAGAAAGGATAGGGAAAATCAATCTTTATTATTAACATGTAATTTTAAGCAGTAGGTAGGTCGAGAGACGCAATGAAATTCATACGATAAAATCCATTGAAGGTATAATAGCAGAATTAAGTAAGTAGCCGGAAAATGATAATAGTTTAAAAGTCTTTAGATAAAATGAAAGCTGTGTTCTGAAAATCCTAATGTGTATTATATTGTTGCTTTGATGGAGAATGATTGAATAAGTAGCTAAAGGTAGTAGAAATACAATTAAAGTAGATTTTACCGATTAATGAATTAAAAACTATATATACACTACTACTACTGTAAGCACTGTAGTTGCCGACTCTTTTTAATTTCACAACATGTATCATTCACGGAAAGAGAAACTTGTCAAGTTGTTTTATTGTATGTTACTTACTTATAGTAGAACTAATGACTATCTTTTTTTTTGTTAGTCCTGTAAACTTTAATTTTGAAGATTATCAGTACTGGTTGTGACTGTGTGTGTGTTGTAATTTGAAATAGTGGCATTTATTTGATGTACGTGCCAAACGAACCTTTCCAGGTGTGTTTGGTTTGTACATTATACACACTATACTATTATTATGATGCCGAGATGTACATGCATATTATATGTAATGTTTGAGAATGATTATTAGAAAGGTTTTTGTAATTGTAATTATGTGACTAGAGAAATAGGGATTTCTATTATCTTCTAGACACATAAATACATTCATATTGTGAGTCAGACAGGTACTATTCATCGATACCATTATAAAACAATTGTACACCTGTGTATTTCTTTAATTGCTATTGTAATTGTACAATATGATCCTGTACCCAATCTTATTATACTAAATTAGACTTGTTATCATTACTCTATTATATTTATATCTATATATTATAGGCAATCAATTAATTATATAATTCAATCAAATCTATTACCGAGCAAGGGTATCATACAGTACAGAATGGAGACAGTGTAAAGATTTGCTATGCACTAATTTTTATTACTTGAACGTAATCATAAATTGCATTTGAACTAAATTATAGTATGATTATTATCTACTAGTATTAATACATAGGTGATTAAGTCTTGTATGTAATGTACGTCTGTATCATATGTATATAATTTGTTAGCGTTCTATGTATTGCATTACTCTTGTGATGTATTGTACTGACCTACCTAAAATATACTAACTTAAAAATAACTTATCTTAATTACCTTACCTGCAAATTAAATAAACTAGATATAATATAACTATGCCTAAAAATTGACTATTAACGATTACGTAATTAAGAAAAACTTACATTATATTAGCCATTTGTTTCAAAAGCCGGAATAAAAAAGTAAATATCAATTTACATGCAGTTGGAAAATACTTTGAAACTAGTTTAATAGTTACTTATGATATACCTGTCTATATATTCATTATATACATATATGATTTCCATACGCTTCCTTTTGTTATGGAGTTAGGGCATGTGTTTTTTCATATATAACTTTCAGCTTATCCGTACATTTCCTCTTTTCATGCCTAAAGAGCGCAATAAACTCTTTTCACACCTTTCTTAGCACTTTACACAACTTTCTCCAAAGAGAAAGTTATGTAGGAAAATCTTGCCGTCAACAGAAAACCATTTACAAGGAAAGGAAGTGTCAGTTACATTTGCTTAGCTTTGTATGACAAGAAGCTGAGGAATTCCGGTGAAATCCGTTGCGTACCGGTACTTGAACTCTCGCCGGGGATAAAAATAAATAAAGTCACATTCATGAAAATGCTTGTCAAAAAGATACATACTGGAATTGGCCTCTAGTTATGATTTTCGCTAATTTCCTATCTACTTTTACAGAATTTACAGTTCGGTAAGATAAAAAGAGGTAGGTACATAAAAGCATGATAAAATGATAATAATGTACGGAAATTGTTGCTGCATCACCTACTTAAAACCAAGTGGACATTTAATTGAATTTACTTTTAGAAAAAGTATTTGGTAATGAATTAGTTTTCCTCAATGAACAAATCTCATGTAGGATTATTAATTTTAATTCAAATTCCAAACTAATTCTGATGCTGAAGCAATTAGTTGTACACATTAGTTGGCCCTATATTTAAGGAAATATTTATAATAAATCGTCTAATAAGCAGAGCAAAAGTACAGATTTGAAGTGGTAAATGTAAATAATGGTATTACATATAACATACTTTTGTGTCCTGACTGACTAGTAAAAATCTGGTTATTTTTTTATACAATTTTAAGGGCTAATTCGAGTAGTAAACATTGGCATTTAGGAAATAACAAAGACATTGACCATTTTTAGATTCAGTGGTAGCTGTTAGATTGACAGCTTCACAGACATAGAGATGTATTTTGTATCCGTAGTAAAAAACTTGAAGGGCAATTCTAGTGCAGGTTGCCTGGCATGCTGCTAAGTCGTTTACATCAGCAAATTTTGGGAAATCTTCAGGATTCTTAGAGACTATTTCCGTGCAACTGCTATGAGGCTCACTTGCTTTCTGCACAAAATACATGTTTGTAGAAAAGCTTTGACTTTCATGTAGATATCCATTTTTTTCATCCTAATAAAAATCCGGAAGGTGATACAACGTAAGTTCTCATCCTACTTACCTTTGAATTGGCGCAAACACAAGTTGTTCCCATTGCATCGCATTTAAAATATGATTCTGGACAAAGCGTAGAACACAAAGTCGCTGAGCAAGGCTTTTCGCCATCTTCTTTCTCTGCACCTGCTGTATCTGACAGTTTGGAGGAGAAAGGCGTTGCAGATCTTTCAGTAACAATCATACTTGTTGTAACTATCTGTTAAAATAAATACAGGATCCACAAAAAATATTACACAAAGAAAAAGAAAGATGCAGTAAAATAATCCAAATATTATTACTTGGGTTGTGTTTTCTTGCTCCATTGTGACTGGTACACTATGCTGCAAATTCACAACTGTAAATATTATCAGACGAGTCACATATTGTGTAAATTGTTTGCTACCTAAATGCTTATTCATCTCAGAAAATAGAATTTCTAACTTTCTGGCTAATTATTTCGTGCTTACGAATTAATGAAAGAAATAAAAGTGTCCAGTCGCAAATAAAGAAATTGTTACAATGCCTCGCAGTTTTCCCTTACTAGCCAAGTGGCTTCTATTTTCTAAGATTTCCCTTAGTCATCACTAGAAATTAAAGTTGCAGCAAAAGTCCCCAAATTGTGTGCTAGCAAGTGGAATTAACACACTGAAAAATATTGCAATTCATGTAAGCGAGTTTCACATCGACAGGAATTCCTTCCTTTTCTACATAGGCATTGTCAAAATGCTATAGCTTCAGTACTGCACATGACATTCAATTGAATACTTTGATTTCCTGTCGTGTCTACCTCCATTCTATGAAATACTCTATACACATCATTCAGCATCATCCCATCCGATGAGATTGAGTAATAATATTAAAGCTATCTATATAGTCACAATTCACAATATGAGAATTTGCAACATATATAAGTACATATAATATAAATATGTATTTATTTGTGCAAAATCCTTTATATTTATATGAGCTGATCTGCTCAAAGCATATAGAGTCGAATTTTAGTAGCTACATTGCAAACGTACAGTGTAATATCATGTAAACTTTTATAAATGATATTATACACTGAGTAAACTACTGTAGGACGAAAAGTCTATTGCAGACCTTGAATTACATTTTGCTTGACATTCACAAAGCGACGCTATTATTAACACAATTATATATTTTGCAAATAGTACACTTATATCTTCATAGTCATAGATCATCATCATGCCATAGCAAGGTAGATGGAATGTAGGTTTTCCGAATCATAAAAAATATAGTGAGTGAATACCTAAAAAGCTTTACGACCCTATTGTTCTTGTAATTTGGTTTAAAACATTACGTGACTGGTTAATTTGATTTGACACACTAATATAATTTTTGTACTTTATTTACTAATTACATGTAATTAACTCTGTAAATGAAAGGAGCACATAATTGTGGACTCTAGGTACTAGGTACATATTTATTCACAAACACAACCACATACGCATCACAGTTTATTATGTTTTATTACAATAATATCTTATCTTAGTGCATATTTAATTTAGCATCATATTGTGTATATAAATAAATTAATATTAATGACAATCCCATTTTATGGACAGTTGGGTTGCTGACATTTGGGTATGTACTCAAGTATTAGTTTACTATTTCCATACAGTGAACATACTTTGATCCCGTCGCGCGTCGTCATTTCATGTAAGAAATTAGTTTAGATATCGACCAGGGACTAAAAGTTGTCAATTACAAACTTGACAATAGGCACGGTGAGAACGTTACTAAAATAAGATCTATTATGTGAGGACTTTAGTAGCTCGAGTAAAGCCAGCATGTTCCCGAATCGTGTTGGCTGATCTGGGCAATGCTGAGACAAATACAAACTGAAAGCAACTAAAGTTTTCTGGTAGAGAAATTCTATTTCTTGACGGGGAAACGCCGTTTCATTTCGATGGCAAGGGATATCTGGCAGTTCTGAAATGGTAGAAATACATTTTCAAGCACACCAAGGATTTCATAGATTAAAAATTATGAGCTACTGAAAGTTGAAAGTTCATTGGAAAATCATCAGAAATGCTGAACCTTTTTGAAGCAGAACGATGGACTCTAGAAATGAAAGCTCGACGGGAGATAATGCAAGTTGTTGGCATATTTGCGCCAATGACTCAATAAACTGGCTGGAGATTACAGAATATCAAACATTTAGCATTTTTATGAACTCTTCATGATTTACAGTTATTACATAACATTTTTAATAATTTTCAACCTGCTTCCCAAAGGATTCCGTGCTTTTTCCTCTTGAGACATAGGTGAGTGCTGAGATGAAGGTAGCCCCCAAACACTCAAATGAAGTCCCAGCAGCTGAAACCAAGCTGATGATAATATGGAATCTTGGACGGATTTTCCGAAAAAGACAAATGGTGGATGAGATCGGGCATGTTTCACGCTCAGAATTAGAAGATTCAAAGATAAGTTTCCTAGAAGATGGATGATAATTAAAATCTCATTTGTTCTTAAACCATTAATTGTTTCGTGAGGTAGAAAGCAAACCTTGTACTCCGTTGCACTGTTCCCAATAACATGTTGGCTGGCTAAAGTTTCCAGTCATGAATGGCCACAGTAAAGAATTGGACGCATTTTGACTTAATCCACTTGTGGTGACATTGTTTGAAAAACTAATTAAAGGTTGCAAAGGCGAAGATATAACGACATTCTGCGTCTCATTTAAGGTCGGAATGGAATGAGTACTGTTGATAACAGCATTGGACGGAGATTTGTCTAAAAATTGCATACGCATCTGTTGAAGTCTCTTGGTGCTACATTCTTGTTCCACATCCAACGAAGAAGATGATGAAGTCACCCTGTCATGAACTAATTTTTGTTTTACTGTCTGTGACGAAATTAAAGAGTCACTCAACTCTCTTCTATATTTTCTATCCGAGTTCAAGTTGAGACCTGTGCTCATAAAATTCTCTGCTTTGATTTCATATTTTCCTTGAGCTATAATAGGCACTCTTTCGGAACTTCGTTTGGTCCCTTTTCTTGGTCCTCGTTCTTCTTGAACAGCTAAAATACATTTCAAAGTAATCATGCAAATATCGTTGACAATTAAAATCTAACTCTTCAAAATTATAATATGAAATTATCAACCGGACTCTTTTAAAATCTGCCACAGTCATTATCAGAGATATCATAACAATTAGATACTTGGTGTCAATTTTGTAATTTTTTGTAATTGTAATTTATTATTAAATACAATATAGAGATGATTTTTCGAAGAATCCTCTCAGGAATCATTTTATTGACGACGAAATGGATAAAATAAATGTTTTTATCATGAAATACACCTGAGACTCATCTTTTTGTTCAAAACCGAGATAAAAAGATTAAAACCTAAATGTTTTTCTCTATCTCATTATGTAGGTATGAATTTAGTATGATGATTTTGGGAAAAGTTTTTGAAAGCATTTATTCATTATTCAGATAGTATCCTTTGAGTTCTATTTCGGAATAATGTTTATTGAGAATAGTAATGATTTGTGCTTGTGCTCAGATGACAATAAGTGAAATAGGAATAGAAAACAAGAAGAAAGGGCGAGAGACAGAGAGAGAGGAGTAGTTATATAGAGGCGTGAATAATTAATGTGTAGAAATAGCCGCGTGTCAAAAATATTATCTTATTCCACTTCAGAGTAATCCAGTGGAATTTACTTTCAACTTTGAGCCCAACAATCACAATCGAGTCAATTCAAGAGAAAAAAAAAATTGCTAGATGTTCTTGAAGCATGTCTAAAGTGCATTAGCTGAGCTGTTATTTACATGAGCTTTAGCATTTAAGCATCACATGACAAAAGAAGACAATTGACATGAAATGACATGACAGTTAAAGTTGAAGAACTTTTTGGTCGCCTTAACTTGAACTAATCACACTTGAATAGAGACGGAGAGCGTATGGAAGGAAGGAGGGAGAGAAAAGAAAACCAGAGCACATTTAAGTACTTTGCTCCACAATCATAACAAAAAATACACGTAGAGAAAGATAGTCTGTCAATCTATACACTTTTAGGGAGTGAGGAGCAATTTGAACAAGATAGTATTGACATGAGTTTCGATAGAGAAAACTAATAGGCACATGGAAATAATTTTATATCAGATATGCTTCCCCTTGGACTAACTGATTATGAATTCTGAATTGGACGCTAATGCAGTGTATTTATTGTATTTACTATTCACTGACACACAAGAGAACATATACACAAGAACGCAACTAACTTTTACTTCTTTCTCTCTGCCGGTTTTGTTGTCCTGTGTCCTCGAGATGATAATAGCACTGGAAGAACATGACCAAATGTTGAAGTGAAATCTACTGTGAATTAATTATGAGTTTTTCATTGTGCACCAATTGTACGTGGATATTTTGTGTCAGCTAACTTTTGATGTTATACTGCCCTTTGTACTCTTTATTGTAGTGTTCTATATATATGAAATGAGCATCATATACTATATATATATATATATATATCTACGCTTTCTATACACATACACCTTCAACATAACTTTTTCTCAACTTTTCTCTCTCCTGCTTCTATTGCATCTAATACAATGACTAAACTTACACAACTATTTATAATATAAATACTGGCTTAACTGAAGAATGACGAGACATAAAAGAAGTTGAAGAGTTAAACTTATTCTTTTCATCCAAGTGTTTTCGACAAACACGTAATAAATATATATACGCCAAAAATATCTGCAATACTTCTCCTTAGGAATAAACTAATTTAACTCTCACGCTTCCTTACTCATTCAATACCAACACTTAGCTTAACTTAGAGAATGACATTGCAAATATTATAGCACTTACACATAATGTCCGTAAGAGCTATAATTTAAAAATGTCAATCGATGAACAGGAACGCCTGAGTTTTATTATATGGAAATATAATTTCAATTATTTACACAATTATATCAGGTTTTAGAAATGGCTGACAATTTTAGAATTACAATTGGCAAGTTAATTGAGTTTTCGTAATTTTTTCGATGTATAATAAATATATTGAAGTGATGCGGTTAAAAAATCTACTATTGACATGGTAAGATGAGAGATGAGAGAGTAACATATTGAAAAATATATTTGCGAAGTAAAAGCCATCGCTTGCGAGACTTTCCATGCCGTAGGACGTTCTATGCCGCTACAACTCTTTCTCTCCTGATACTCTATGCCGTA
>JAAAYG020020504.1:517-12048 GCA_009936455.2 Tomocerus minor
AGGGAGTGTATTTTGTATTTTCAGGGAAAAGGGAGTGTATTTTGTATTTTCAGGGAAAAGGGAGTGTATTTTGTATTTTCAGGGAAAAGGGAGTGTATTTTGTATTATCAGGGAAAAGGGAGTGTATTTTGTATTTTCAGGGAAAATGGAGTGTATTTTGTATTTTCAGGGACAAGAGGTGTATTTTGTACTTTCAGGTTTTTTCTTGATATTTTCTTAATACTTTACTATGTATTTCGATCATCTATGATTGATGCCGCAGATAGAGTGCGGTTCGGTTGTTGTAACCAAAACCAACCTTCTACCAACATTGCATTGCCACAATTATGCTACTTTGCTTCATTCAACAGGGAAAACCCAATGCGCGATGTTCTATAAAAGTGCGTAATTAATGCATATGAGAGGCCTACCAAAGAGCCTATATTATACACGTGTCAGTTTAGTTGGCAGACCCTGTACGTCCTGGTTGGATTTTGGATAATGTTATCTTTTTCATTCCTATTTTCAATTTATTTGACTTTTAGTTGTATCCTTTGTTTTTATTTCTTTCTGTAGTGTCTGAGACAGTAACATGCAGCAGCGATCAATTTAAATGCGGGAAAGGATTGACGAGCACATCAAACCAAAAGTGTATACCGAAACGATGGGTATGTGACTATCATGCAGATTGTCCTGACGCATCGGATGAAAATCAAGACTGTCGTAAGACTTGTTATTGGAGATTGAAGGATATTACTATTAAATATATTGTCACTTATATTAATATTATGTAGAAGATGTAACATTCATTGATGTGACATATGTAACATTCATTAATGGCGTCACAAATATCTATCGGTACAGAGATCAGCACATTTTTTATTTGTTTGGATAGCACCTCCCGAATGTGACCCAGTTCACAATTTTAAATGCGGCACGTACAAATGGAACAGTACGTATTGTATACCAATGCACCAAAAATGTGACAAAGTAGTAGATTGTCCTGATGGATCAGACGAAATTGGCTGCCAGTACCGACCTTGCCACGGGGACACAAATAGCACCGCTGGATCTAGTGATTTTAAGTGCAGTAACAATGGAAATTGCATTTCTGTTTCTAAAAAGTGCGATGGCTACTTTGACTGCAGAGACAAGTCGGATGAAGTTGCGTGTCCTAACAGGTAAATATCGGTTTAACCCACGGCACATGTACCCGGCAGGGCATCTTCTGCAGGGTAACAGGTCAAGTGAATGCTGACAATCAAAAACAGCATGTAAGATGCGACTTCTTTCATGCAAAATTGTTTTGTGTCTACCTGTGCATCCACTGACCTCATGGATTCCGCATCAATGACGGAATCTCAGGTAAAACTAAAAATGACATACTCCTAAACGGGTACTTAGGAGGTTGTGCATTCGAAGAAGTTATCTGCGTTTGCTGAGGTTTTAAAAAAATTACGATTCAGATGCATTTTCGAGAAACTACATTCTTGTATTTTATTGGAATTCAGATATATTTACCAGGAAACTAAAAAGCAATGGTTTTTTTTCCTTTTTAACATTAAGGAGTATAATACACACATCTGTCATAAATAAACCCTGAATAGCACGAATAGGTTACAAATAAATAATAATTTAATAATTACATTATTGCAATCATTGAAACTTTTTCATTCTCGGATAATTTCATGGAAATTAACGTCACAGATTCTCGAAGATAACATAATAAAATCATTTATTAAAATGAATTAATAAATAATTTTATTATGCTATCCTCGAGAATCTGCATCTGTAATGTTAATTTTCATGAAATTAAATTATCGTTCTCTGAATAGCCTGCATGAAACAGAAGATATAAATATTATATTGCCTAATTCTAATTTCTATGGCATGAACAGTATAAGCTTAAAATATTATTTTCTGCTTAAGACTTCCAATGAGGCTATGATAAAGCTTTTCAAGAATTAGAAGTGGGCACAAAATGAGTAAATTCAATAGTTTCGAAAATAGAAAATCTTTATGGATAGTATGCAACAGCCCCAAAGATCCTATCTACTTGAGGAACGTAATGCGCGACGTTTTACTTTCTTAGAAAAAATGCTAAAGATTGGAGAATACTGTAGTCAAAAAAATTCTTGCTAATTGTGCTTAGAATAGTATCTAATGCGTATTCCTAATTCAGCCGAAAAAGAAGGCGGGCCGAACCAAACAACATACCTTAATTGGCTCACCTTTATAAGTGGCGCGGCCGTCGGGTCTCCTATGTACCTATTTGGGAACTCGTCTATTGAGCATTTCGAATGGGCGATTGTTTGTAACCTAGAATTGTCAAAATAATGAATTTTCGTATTTATACATTTGTGTTTTATCTATGTCACGGAATTAAAAGGACAAATTAACTGTATGGTCTGTTTCTAAGCATTATATCGTAAGTGTGGGCTTTATTTGCAGTCAGAGAATCTCATTTTTAGATGCCTATTTTTAGTTCCTATTTTGCGATATTTTTTTAGGGTTTATTTGCCTGCTTTTTCTTGAGTTTTTTCGTGCCTGCTTTTCATTTCTCTGGTCATTAGCGTATAAACCTAAGTAACAGGGGTAAGGATAAGCCAACCTATAACAGTAACAAAATTTAAAATAATAGTTTTAAAAATTTTAAAAGAAATTAAAAAAAAATTTTTCGGCTGTAGCTTGGCTTTGTGGTTTTGCGTTTGTTGTTGAATGGGCTTTGCCTAGAGCGTCGTTTGGATTGTCGTTTGGTGTCGGTTGGCTTTGCTTCTGGTGTCGGGTGGCTTTGCCTCGGGCGTCGATTGGCTTTGCGTCTGGTGTCGGGTGGCTTTGCCTCGGGCGTCGGTTAGCTTTGCGTCCTCTGTCGGGTGGCTTTGCGACGGACGTCGGTTGGCTTCGCTTTGGTTGTCGGATGGCTCTGCATCGAGCGTCGGTTGGATTCGCTTTGGTCTTGAATTTGCGTCGGACGTCGGTTGGCTTTGTGTCGGGTGACTTCCCGTCTAGCGTCGGGTGGTTTTGCGTCGGTCGAGACAAAGAAAGGGAGAGGTGACAGGGCGACTCACAGTAGAGGCAAAAAGAAGAGAATAGAAACGCCCGCGCAAGGATACTCTTGTTACAGTCTATTGGTGTGTCGGGCCCAGTGGCGTATTAACCGTATGGGCTGGCGGCCATTGCCCACACAGAAAACTGTATGGGTGGCTTGTGTGTGTGTGTGGTGCTAGTGCCTATGTGTGTTTGTGTATCTGTGTGTAATAATGTCTAGTGCCCACAAACTCTATACCACCTTACTACGCCACTGGGTGTCCCACTCCTTGTAATGCATTAACAAAAAAATGTCAGCTCCTGGTCAGGAGGTCGTAGGACATTTATTTTTAAATCGGGAAAAAAACTAGCTTTTTTATGAGCCATCTCCAGGTAATTTACGATAGAGGTTCTACAAAAAAAAATGGTCCGACGTGCGTGCGTGCATGCGGAAATTCCCTCTCCTATATTCATTCTATAGGTACTTGTACACTTTAATGTACCAATAATTTTATTATTAACTAAAGTAGGATTCCCATTCATATGCAGTTTTCTCTGGGAACAGCCTAATGATATGACTATGACAAATTTCTATACCATTCTCTATGGGGGGTTTGTCATAGTAATTACCAATCAGAGGAGTTTATTTCAAATAAATTGACCAATAGGATGACTCCGAATTTGGCTGTTCCCAGAGAAAACTGCATATGAATGCGAATCCTACAGTAGACCCTGTTTAAACACATTACAGTGTTTCGGACAATTGTTAGTTAGAAAAGGAAAAAGGTTTCCTTTTTTAGAATTTGTTACTATAACTAAGCGAACCAAAAATTTGATATTTAGTACCCTGATATTTACATGTATTATATTGAATTTTTTCAATTTACTTGAAACACTCATTAACAATTTACTTAAATGCACATGCAAACAGTTTTCCAATTCGAAATTCCAGGTATTTTCCAGCTCATTGTATGCAATGGGTCCTTAAGGGGAAAGGGATCACCGTCTTTATCATATCATCATGTCATATCATAAGTTTATTCAAGTGCTAAAGTCTCAGTACATACATTGTAAATTTACTAAAGAAACCCACAACTTAAAATTTTCCAGAAGGCTATTATGCCTTGTGAGTTCATGTGCCGTGATTTAGGTAATATGCTCAGTATTAAAACTTGTTCTGTCGGATTCACATTCATATGCAGTTTTTCTGTCTGAAAGGGCATTCTCAGTCTCGTCCTATTCGTCAATTCATTTGAAATACACTCCTCTGATTGGTAATTACTATGACAAAATCAAATGACTAATCAGAGGAATGTATTTCAAATAAATTGACGAATAGGACGAGACTGAGAATGCCCTTTCAGACAGAAAAACTGCATATGAATGTGAATCCGACAGTAATTCTCTAATAATTAAATATTACATGCAATGCTTAGGAGATTATGTTGTTTTACTTGTGTTGTGATGTAGCCAAGGCATATGGACTGTTGCCTTGCTCCCTTGCCCCCTGCCGCACCAGGTGGGTTCAGTAGAACGTTTCTTTTGTAAATTCTGAACTGTTATATAGGACTTTTTGTGCAGCAACAAATAGCGGCAGTTTTCAAAATGTCCCATGAAAGTCCCATATAAAATTTCAGAATTTTGCAAAAAAAAACCTTTCTACTGAACCCACCTGGTGCGGCGGGGGCAAACGGAGGCAAGGCAACAGTCGATGCGCCTTGGTTATAGCTATATAATCTATGGAAAACTGAAATACAGTTTTTCAGCAGATTATGTTTTTAAGGACCCATTCCATACGATTTGCATTAAAACGGTTCCCTACTCTTTACATGTTAAACATGTCGCAGAAACTTTTGAATGAGGCAAGACACGGAACCAATTATAATGAAAATTACACCAATATAATCCTAGAAACATTATCTACATTTTCTATCATTCGCAATTTCGGTTAGGACACCGCTTTAATGCAAATCGTATGAAATGGGTCCTGAAGACTTTTTGTCGCATTTCTCATGGTGGTATTTCTTTTATTTAGGACCATAAGCTGTGAACTGACGGAATTTGCCTGTCAAAAAACTAGTAAGTGTATTGAAAAGTCACAAAAATGCAATCATAGAGATGACTGCGGGGATAATAGCGATGAGATTGACTGCAACTTTCCGGCGTGCAATAAAGACCAATTTCGATGCAAGAACCAATTTTGTATTCCTGCGAGATGGTCATGTGATGGAAGGCAGGATTGTCCTGACGGATCAGACGAGGTCAATTGCACCGTCAAATGTCAGGACTTGCAATTCTTTTGCCCAAAGGTGATTTTAAATTAAATACGTTAGAAGCATAATAATATGTTACTCTCATCTCATTGCCAATTATACATGATTTTGCTTGTCTATTTAACGATTGATTGATTGTAGGGAAATATTGATGGGACACCGAAATGCATTGAAAAGAGCTTAGTGTGCAATGGAAAGATGGACTGTAATGACGGATCGGATGAAAAGAACGCCTGCTGTAAGCACACATGCTATTTATAGAGAATGATTCCTTCCGATAGACCCTCAAACAAAATAATTTTTTGACTTTCCTAAAGCATCAAGTTTATGTGCGGCCCTTAACTGTGAACACAAGTGTACTGCTAGTTTGGATGGAGGTTCATGTAATTGCCCGAAAGGATATCAAGTTGCTAATGATTCCCGCTCGTGTGTCGGTAAGTATATACAGTTGATTCAAGACGCGCGATGTAAAATACTACGCTGGAGTGTAAATGTATATTCATTTAATCATTTTAGCAATTAAAGTGGACCTTGTATTTTATTGATTGCTTTATTCAGATAGAAACGAGTGCCTCGGCTGGGGAGACTGTGATCAATTCTGTGAAAATAAAGTCGGTTCCTTTGTCTGTTCCTGCGCCAAGGGATACAAATTGACGAAAGAAGGAAACCGATGTCATGCTGACGAAAGCGCACACATTTACTTTGTTCATTATCAAAACATCTACCGGATGAACCACGATGGAAAGGACACAGAGGTACGTACGGCATCGCTAAATATTATTTATCAAAAGCTCCTTCAAGAATCTGGGGGACTTTTGAGCATGCGCGAATGCTCAAAAGGGGTCTGGGTAAATTTTGAGCACATATGGAGCACATGCTCAAAAGTCACCGGTGACTTTTGAGCACCCTTGGAGCATATGTTTGCACACCGACTTTTATGCACTGAAAACGACACTCCGAATGACAGGTAGCTCAGTTCCTAACTTAAAAAATGGGAGATTACTCTCACTGAGTGGGAGATTGAGTTACAAGTCATTTTATTAAGAATTTGAAATGAGAATGGACACTCATTTACACAGAAAATTCAACTCTCACTCTCAAAAATCAACACTCTTTAAAGTTTGGATGTAGCCATTTAAAAATATGAAATGTGAGAGTGACAGATTTTGGAATTTTTGTATTAATAATGTGGGTCTTAGGCCCACATTCTAAAATAAAGTCGGTTTTTCCACTCTCACTCCCACTTTCGAGAGTGGTAGTGAGAGTTTGAAATATCCACTCGGCTCTCCCTTATTTTTAAATAGTTACAGTTTTCACCATTGTTCCTCTGATTGGTTATTACTATGACAAATTTCTATATCATTTTCAGTGGCATGGTTTTTATGACAATTGCCGAGTAATTATTTTTATGTAGTTAGGTATTGATATTTTAGGTATAGGTATTTTGTAGTTTGAAGTGAAACATTTCATTTGGAGCCTCTGCCATGTAATTTTACCTTCAATGATCAATTGGACCGTGTCTTACTATTGTCAAAGAGATACCTCGCAGCAATAAGCATTTGCCATAAAAACCATGCCACTGAAAATGATATAGAAATTTGTCATAGTAGTAACCAATCAGAGGAGTGCATTTCAAATAAATTGACCAATGGGGTGGAAGCCAAAATGCCCTTAGAGACAGCAAAAGTGCATATATGAATGTGAATCCGACAGTAATGAATCTTAACAAATAACGGTTGTACTTGACTTCGCCCAATATAAACTATACTAGGGCTTTACTACCCGTTACCATGTAACGGAATTAGCTGTGGTAAATGAACACAAAATAAATTGTATTTATAGTAAAAGATAGGAAGAGTACGCAAGTGGAGTATCCGGGTGGAGTAGGCAAGTAGAGTACCAAGGTGGAAATGCAAGTGGAGTGCTAAGGGGGAGTAGGCAAGTAGAGTACTAAGGTGGAATAGGCAATTGGAGTATCCAAGTACCAGCAGCCCAGTAGGGTTGTACAAGTTAGCAACTACCCGGTAATGTTGTAATGGCAGTTACCCAGTAGGTTTATACCTGGTGGTGGCTACTCGGTAGTGCTATACCTGGTGCCAGCTACCCGGTCTAGTTCTACCTACAAGTTACTATGGTATCCAGTACCGTCAAAATTCGCCAGTACCGGTTCTCGGTATTTCCGATACTAGAACTGCCAGCACCGGTACTAGTAGCGGTACCAGTACCGAAAGACTAATGCCTTAATAAGCCGCAGTTTAATAGCATTGATTGATACTCCCCATTTTTGTTATTTTTAATTTTCTACTGAAAAACAAATGGCTAATAAAAATCCCTAACCATTAAATTATAATGAAAATGAGGAATAATGAAAGATTTATTATCGTAAATCCTAATAATAATTTGTAATTATTTATGTTACAGCCCTAAGCAATATTAATGGCTATTTATTTAGCTAGCCAATAATGCCCAGCATCAACCAAATTGACCACCTTAAGCATTAAAAAGCATTTTCATAAGCTTTTATAAAAGTAATATTTGCTAACGAATGCGAAAGCTAACACAAATAGCTTTGTAACACGAATTCCCATTTTGGGCCTTCAAGACAATACTGCGACTAAATTGAGTTAACTGTCATAGATTCAGTTTGTTCTTTCCGATCTTTTCGGCAATATATTACACTGTTCTCTTTCACTGGTTACTTTTATTATTACTTCACTTATAATAGTTTTGTTTTATCTGAATGACATTTCAACATTGTCCCTTTGATTCAATTAGTAAATAAAATAATGAAATACATTGGTAATTACAGGTTTATTATGATGTATAGAGGTTTATTCCAAGTTAAAAATTTATTTTGATACGACTTTAATTATTTTTATGTAGTTAGGTATTGAGTGTGTACTTAAGCTATCAAGATGATTTACATCGACTCCGATCGACAGGTAATTAGGATTAGTTTGTTGATACACTTTTCCGATCAATTTAGCTCTGCCGAGTTGTTTGGAATTGGTTTTAAGGCGTCTTGGCTAACGGATTTTGAGATATGACTGCTGAAACCTGGAAAAGGCCTAATTTTGAAGGTTTTGAATTTTTTTGGGGGGTGAAAGTTTCGATACAAGGAAAACCAATGTGCAGTATGGATGTAGCAACTATTTTTACAATTTTTGGAAGAAATCCCGTCAATTTTGGACAAGCCGTTTTCATACAATATTTCTTCCCAGCTAAAAAATTTTCCCTGACCCCCCACAGATTTTTGAAAAATGTTTGACTATACTGACCTCATCAATATCGAATTTAGACATCAAATTTTGTCACTTTCGTCAACTTTTGAAGGGGTCGATGTTAATAATCTTGATAGCTTAAGTACACACTATATTGTAATTTTCTGCAGCAAAAATTGTTGATTTTCCGGTACTGGTACCGGTACTAGGGTGGCCAATATCGGTACTCCCGGTATTTCCCGGTACTGGATTCCCTAGTAGTTACCCGGTATAGTGTTCTACCTACCTAATGGCAGTTACCCGGTAGTGTTCTACCTAATGGCAGTTACCCGGTAGTGTTCTACCTAATGACTAATGACAGTTACCCGGTAGTTTTTGCCCCTGGTAGCAGCCTCTCGGTTGCATTGCGCTCGGTTGCAGCAGCCCGAGTATTGTGTTGGTGGGGTCATGGGGCAGGTTCATATGTTGCTGTGGGTTTTATGTATATGTAAGGCCCATTTTCTTAAAATTCAACTTTCTTGAATTCTGTTTTCAGTGTTGGGTCATGAGTCATCTAAATAACAAAATCTAGATAAATAGACGAAATCGCTCTACCCACTCCTCTCCCTCTTTTCTTAAAATTCCTTGAATTCTGTTTTCAGTATTGAGTAATGTGTATTCTCAATAACAAAATCCAGAAAAATGGACGAAATAGCCTCTCCAGTCTCCACCCCCACCACTTTTATATGTAAATAGATTACCGCTACATTGCGCATTGCTACTGTTTACAACAGTTGATTATCTGTTACAGTTTTTGCTGAACACAACGTCTGCGTCGGGTATGGACTTTCATTGGAAGAAGAAGCTGTTATTTTGGTCAGATATTGAGACTCGAAAAATTTATTCTATCAAATTGGATCTTAATCTTCCTCCGAACGGATTGTTTAAAACGAATGAAATCAGTGTACCCGGCCCAACACAATGGTCACCTGTAGCTATCGCTGTGGACTGGATTGGAGACAAGATATATGTAGCAGACAGCTTGGGACAAAAAATTGACGTTTTCGAACTGGACGGACGGAGCCATGCCATTGCTGTGGCGAACAATCTCACCAATCCAAGCGACATTGCCCTTGATCCTACAAGAGGGTATGCTGCTCTCGAATATTAGTCCTGATTTACATTTTGATATTTAATGGGACATTCGATCTCGAGTGTATCAGCGTTCCTTCGCTGGAAGCGACCTTTCAAGGGACACTTATCTTACACGCGAATTCTGCCACTCTACTTGTACTTGACTTGAAGGCTAACTTCAATAAATCCTTGTAAACGGAGTAGGAAAGAAGCGGCGGTTTATAATAGCCCCGGTGGGGGAAGGGACGATTGAGTTGCTGATGTTGACTGCCGTAGTCTATGTGAATACAATTGGAGGAATATATAATAAAATGTTTGGTAATATTACGGTTGAGCACTGACGTACGGACAGCCAGACAAAAGGAATTAAATTAGCGAGGGCGCTTCTTAATAAGGGGCGGTTCAAGTCAAATTGAAGTATTCAAAAATCTATGTTGATTAAGTCGAATTTCAAAAGTAACTTGCAGCAATGTGTTTCCATGGATTTCTTGGAGGGGGGTGGCTTGGTATACATGTGAGGTAATTACGGAGTTTCAACATGAGAGTCCCGAAATAGTTTACGAGACGTAAACAAACATTCTCTCCGTACCAAATCCAATACTATATAATGCATCCGCAATGCCTTGTCAAAGTTTGTTTACGTCCCGTAACTAATTTTGGTCTAAAATTTGTAATTTCCTCACATATATGTATACCAACCCCCACCCCCCTCCCCAAAAAAAATCCGTGGAAACACATTGACTTAAAGTGAAAATCAAACTTTGTTATTTTCAAGTCAAGTACCAAGGTAGCCTACGAAGTACCTTGAACGAGACCTCAGCTTTGCGATTTTATGGAGTAAAATGTCAGTACGCTTGTTGTCGCTTGAAACGGAGTCAAGTGTCAAATAGGGTTGCAGAATTCAAGAATTACATTCTTCCATTCCATATTGAGGATCACTTGTGGGCGGAATCCAAATTATCTGGACGGAGATCCACGAGTGTTATTCCATTGCGCTAATCGCTAAGTTTTGGAATGACTTGTCAGGTTGCTGTTTATTGCGGATAACACGAAGATCATCCGTTCGTCAATGTCCGGGCGAAATCTGGTGGGGATTGTGACGGAGCTGATTTACAGAGCCAGCGGCCTCACTCTGGATCTGGTAACGAGTCGCGTCTTTTGGTGCGACAGTCTCTTGGACTACATTGAGACGGTGGACTACAACGGGAAAAACCGCCACTTCGTCGTGCGCGGCCAAGCCAACGTCCCCTCTCCCTCCCGGCTCACCATGTACAACAATTTGCTCTACTTTACGGATGGGACGAAGGAGGGCGTGTTGTCCATCGACAAGTACCTAGGAGCCTCCAGCATCAAGACCCTGTACCGAAATCGCACTGTGACTAGAGAGCCGCGGGCCATCAAAGCCGTCAGCAGCATCGTGCAGAGCGGCAGCATCAACCCGTGCGAGAACAATGGGGGCTGCGACCAAATGTGCATCGTCACTGAGGTCGACAGCTCGGACAACGTGGAGGTGGATGTGCTGAGGGCCAAGACCCAGACTGGCTTCGAGTGTGCCTGCCGGATCGGATGGCAACTGGACGAAAAGAAGAAAAACTGCAACAGTGAGCCCAGCGCGTCTCTTGCTCTCTCAACTTTTTAAGTCTGTCGTGGCAGTTGTCGTCTTGGGCTCGGAGACTGTTGTCCGTGGGCCGATGGAGCAAAATGCATGTACATTTGTAACTGTTTCTTTTTTGCAGGGATCTACGAATTCCTGATCTACAGCCAACACAAGTTCGTGAAGGGACAAGTCCTGGACCCCGTGACCAGTAGCTTCACAGATGCCATTGTTCCTGTTGTCAGCCGCTCAGCCCGATTTGTTGGTCTCGACTTTGACGCTTACGACAACCACATTTACTACTCAGACGGTAAGGCATTGATG
>JAAAYG020020515.1:0-28546 GCA_009936455.2 Tomocerus minor
TAGATCCAATGATACTTAGCTAGTCGTAACGAACAAAAATATTGGAATTTGATTTTATGCTGCACAATTACTTTTGCAGAAACTGATTTTTAAAGATATTAATTTATTCCGAGTAACAAATAAACTATAGGTACACATTGATTACGATACCAGTGTCTCTCCTGGATAACCCAAATCGTGCAGATTGGCAAGTTAAACAACATTATGCGGACAGATTTAACACCAGTTTTCACATCTCTACGTATAGACCGAAAACTGGACTTTACTGGACATGCAAATACATACATAGTATCTAGATTTCATTTAGTTCGGATAAAAAAAATACTTATCCGATTTTATAAAAAATGCATTCACGGAAAACTGATATATGTGTACGTGTATTTATCACGCTAAACTTTAGATGTCAGAAAATTTTCCACCATTTGAACAAATTCGTCTGCGTAACGTAAATGCAGATTGTGTTTTGCCTTTTCCATAAGTATCAATCTGAAATACACATAACATATTAAAATATATATTATATGTAGATAATAGTTGACGAAATTGATTGTCATATACATAAAGACAGTGACCATTACAATATTTCCTCAAGAATTTATTGGGTAACAACTTACTCTGAATCTTTAATTTTTTCATGTAGGTATTCTGCGTGAAATGTTGGGACCATTGGATCTTTCTTGCCATGAATAATCAACGTGGGGCATTTGATATTTTTCAAATCATTCTTGCAAAGATCCCCTCCACCTTTATAAATGTCTTCAAGCGCATCCAACCAACTCTTCCACAATATTCGGAAGTTATCTTCACCATACATTTTAACCAATGGAGCCTTCATTTTATCTGACCACTTGTCTATGTCTCCCACTTCTGGTATGGTGTATTAAAAATAATCAGTAGTAATTCATAACTACACTTAATCATCCATTTAATTTTGTCGAACCGATATAAAGCTTCATATCCTCCTCTGAAACATAAGCATTTGCACCCCAAACTACCAAAGATTGGACAGAAGAAAACTTAGACGCTTGTAGGAGACCTGTAATACCTCCGTCACTGAAAGAGGGGTTAGCAAAGTACCAGTAATATAAAGCAAAGCATTAAAGATGTTTTATGCTCCCGTACTGATATAGTGAATTATATTAGAGTTGATATGAAATAAAGATACTGAATTCAATAAGTGTATTATATAGGTACCTACCTCCAACCAAGAACGCTGTATTTTGTGAAACCTAAGTTCTGAATTTATAAAAGATTATGTTATTTGCTTTACAGCTAAAAATGCATATAAAGGGAAATATCGAAATGTATCACCTTCATAAGACCATGTGCGTAAGTAGCATCTCTGTGAAAAAACTGAGCTCCTCCAGAAAAGTCCCTGTCAGGAGGACGACTTTTCCCATAGCCTAATTTAAGAATTTCATATTAATTGTGTACAATGTAAAGCGGTTATCATTATACATACCTCAATGTAGTGTATGAGTTTATTCATTTTTTCGATTTTCGTACATTAACAAAAAGCAACGTTATGTTCTGATGTTACAATTACCTGGAGGATCCCATGCAACCACAGTGAATTTATCCGGGGAAAATTTATTGAGAATTGGTGCAAAGTCGGAATCGATAAATCCTGAAAAAATGATATACAGATATCATTTCTTATGCTGGATGCTTTATATCATCACATAAAGTTACATATGTATATACAGGATTTTGTTTTCATGAAAATATTATTAAAATTATGTGGTAGTATTATCAATGGTAAATTACAAACCGAGAGCTCCTGGCAAACATATAATGGGATGAGAACCGTTGCCAACCTTCTCATAGTTGATTTTGACTCCCAGGACCTCTGTTTTCTGCTGGACTGGACAGTTTGCTGTGAGACTCAACTCGGATTTGCTCATTTTCGTTACAGAGGCTGCTGATTTAGATGTTAGCAACAGAGAAGAGAATGTAATATTTGGTGAACCAAATTGTTGTAAAATTTTGTGGCAATAATTGCCGTGCTTTAGTAACATTTTTCCTGGAAAAAAGGAGCTTATTGTTTTCGCACAACAAACCAATGCTTTGTTTGGAGAATTCGAGGAAATTGGTTTCCAATCAGATGATTCTAACTTAAGGAAAACTGAATATAATATGTATGCTATGTGATAAACCTTTCTGAGATTTGCTGCAAGAAATTGAAAACAACATTCCGCGGTACTTCTGCAGCTGAGTTTCCTTTTCGTTATCCATCAGTGTGTGCTCATTCTACGTTGTTACATTACATTGCATTGTCACCTGTTTTGCCCTTTTATGTCCATGAAACATTGTCCAATTTGATGCAACCGACTAAGGATAATAATAAAGCAAAGACAATTTTATGCGTCCAATGCCATATGTAATTTGCGTATAATATATGGTATAAAAGCTGAAGGAAAGATGGAAGAAGGTATTGATATAGGAATTTATAGGATATGATTTCTGCTTAGGTATTGTTTTGCTGCGGAATGCGGCTATAGATATCAAATCAACAGGTCTTCCGGAGAAAATTCCATCGTAAACTACAAAAACGTTAAATATATTATACACTACAAAATGTTGAGTAAACCATTTCTTTGTTGCTGAGAATCATTACATCGCGCATCACATATTATGCGTCAAATCAGTTATCTAGCAAAGGAAGATGGACAATCAGGACGAGCGAGATCGATATCATTGTACCAGGCAGTTTCATGAATGAACTCTAAACCAAAAAGTGAACTAAATAACGAAACGCTTCGTGCTCTGCTTTGGTAACACGAGACACGTGGGATAGGACGAGATGCAAAGCAAAAGTATTTACATTTATTAGTGAATTGGTATCTAATTCCAGCCCCCAATGACTACTGACGAAGATTTTATTTGAGTCCGTGCCTCTTTGCTATCATCCAATAACCTCATTAGTGTCCGCTCAAGCACGACGACAATTTTACCTCTAAAACCCAATCCACTTGTTTGTGTAGTTCATGTGTGATCTCTTCCTACTCGCATCGCACTCGCACTCTTCAGCTCTCTCGCAGATCAGCCAGTTGTGCACAGCAATTTACAGGCAGAGAATAGAATCGCTAAAAGCTAGATCATAAAAAGCTCCACGTTCACCTTCAAACGAACATCCAACCAGCATCAGCAGCTCACGGAACAAACAAAACATTTTGTCCATATTGTAACAAGAAAAGCAAGTTTCATTTGCCAAGTATTTCGAAAATTATTATTTTATCGTCTGTGATCTGAGTTTTCACAATGGCAGCCAACAACGAACAAGTGCGACCTGACGAGTCACATTTTGACGAATACGAACATTACAACTATGACCAAGAAAAGTACTTAAAAGCTGGACAAAGTGGCAAGCAAAGAACAAAGAAGGAGGCTGCCGAGCATACTAACCATTTCGACCCGAGCGGACATTCTCGTAAGATTATGACCAAAATGGAAAATACTGAAAAGAATCAAAAGGCCAAAGCTGGAACTTCTCCACCGACCAAGAGCCAAACTAGTAACAATGAAGCTGCCGAAGAACAACAATAATTTACTTACAACAACAATTACTGCCTAACCTTACGTTCAACCAACCAAATCAGCGATTTTGGGAGATCCTGTTTCATACCGACGCTTGCTCGCCTAAAATTCTACCAAATATCCACCGCTCTAACAAAATTTCCATTTTCTACCATAAATTTCCCCTTTCCCATCATCAATGAATTTCTCGACCCTAATTATTACATCTATACTTCTGTTTGTCCATTGGCAGGCATAAACGACATGAAATACCATTTACCTGTACTCAATACGATTCCATCCATTATCAAGGTATCATTTTTGGATTATAATTTCGATTTTTGAAGTCTTTGTTTTATTAACACTGGAGTTCTTTGTTACTACCTCTCAATAATTTATTGTAACATTTGTTTTTACTTTGTACTTTGTACTATACCAAGCTTATTTCATGGAATGGACTTAACGACCTTGCTCTTTGTTTGTATTTTGCAGCTGCTTCCGGGTCTTGAGCTATTGATATCAACAAAATACAATAACAAAATGTGTCATCCAAGTACTTCTTTCAACAATCTTTCACCCTTTTGTTTATGATACGGAATTTTGGAATTACTGCGGTTCGTCAGTTCAATTAACTATAATAAAAATAATATTTACATTACATTAAATATATGTGCCTGTTTATCCGTATTCAATGCTAGGACATAGTAAAATCAGTTATTATCATTCTAAAATACAGTAATAGATCAGCAGTTTTCTACACTTGCTCTATTTGCTTTACATACTTTCACTGAATACGACTAAAATTCTGACGATTTTTCTTTCTTACTATTATAATAGCTCAATAAGATATACTACAAACTGTATTGTTTGTGATTAATTTTCCCTAAGTATGATGAATTTATTATTGAATTTATTTGAAGAGAAACTAGAATTATTTCTTTCTATGGGGAGGAGGAGGGGTTTCCTTAAACTATATTACGTATCTGCTTATTAACTACCAAACCATTTTTTGTAAACCTTAACAGTTGCAAGCTTAATTCTCTTTCTTTGTGTTTAGTTGTAAGATTGGTTACCTATGTTTAATTAAACATTATTGAACCGAAGAATACATCATATCATTGTGTTTTATAACTTTAACTTTTTCTGTTGAGAAAACTAAAGTTATTTGTTTGAAGTTGGCAGCTCTAATCTACGTATATAAGTTTAATATTAGATAGGTAATATACCTTTAATGAGTTGAGTCTTATTATGTCATTTATAATAACATTATCTATTGCTATTGTCTTGAAACGCTCAATTTGGTTTGCAATGTTTATAGTAAGATATAGATCAATAAGAGTTTTTCGGAGTGATAATTCTGATAATTAATATAAATGATACATGTGATGCCATAGGTAGTCATCGAATGATGTAGTAAATGCTGAAATAGTAATAAGTGTACTTACACGTACTGAACCTGAAAGCTCAATCGGCCTAAATTCGTCTACTCATGTATAGAAATATTTGTCATTCTAAATTGAATTTAATCATAATGTATAATATATCGATAAAGTAGCTTTAGTCATATCCATAAAATGAATTGATGAATATTATTAATTCGATGATTGTTGTCTAGCTAGAGAATTGAGTGTTTGTTTTTTTGTGAAAATGATGATCCAATAAACAGAAAATAATTATAATATTATTGTACCCTGCCACGTTATTATCCAAGTTTGCTTTAGTCAGTGTTTATTTTTGATAAGAGTATGGAAATACACAAGGATTTTGCTATTCTTATAAACAACAGAATTATTGTAATTGGGAGACCAAAATATAATACGTAGTTAATAATGCCAAAAATGCTGATACTGTTAACCCTAAGGTCATTTTACCATGAGATATTATATTATAACATTATTGCTGCCTTGCTTTCTGTTTACTTTGCTTACGTACGCCGAACGCCGAAGCCAAAAACATGCACATAAAAAATGGAAACCATTTATTGTAGGCTTAAGTATTTTTCTATTTCAAGTAACTAAACGACTGAACATCTACTAAAACCATTTTAATGACATCATGATCATACTATTATTATTGGCTATACCACATTGTGGCAGCTGAATTAAATCAATTGTTAGATTACATTATAAGCCTAAGCGCATCTAATTCTCATTTCACTACGTTGGCAGTAATAAGAGTTTCAATAAATTTGTACTGCGTTAGTTCCCAACACCAAACCACACTTTGAACTTTATTATAGTAGTCCTCTGATAGACCTGAATTAACAATGCTGCGTCATTTACTTATGCTCACATCTAAATAGGATAGCTCTCGATGCGATGCATGCGCACATTAAAGTTTATATTACTTTTATGTGTGCTGTACTCTTAATAATTCTTATAATGTATGTTAGGTAGGTGTCTAGGCATAGCTTAGATCTCTAATTGACTGAATCACTCGGGATCATTAGCCTGTCGTATTATTTGTAGCCACTAATCCGTGATAGGGCTTGGATAAAGATTAGATACCTCTGTATTTGAGTCGATGCTAGACTGTTGACATATTTTGGAGTTTTTGGACAACTTAAAAGAATAACATGTTATATACTACTTGCAATCTGCAATGAAAAAGATGGAAACTTGAATGAAAAATAATTATTAAATAAATGCACAATTGGAGTAAATAGTAAACAATTTTAATAACAATGTTTATCATGTGTAGATGTAGCATACCCAGATAGTTTTATAAAACAATTTTACTCCATGAATAATTAGAGTGTTAGTCTGTTTTTTTTTCTTTTCATGTTCAACGAAATGTTTTTTTTTTGAAATGGGTGTCTCAAAGTAAGTAGCAATAAATCCTGGTTTGGATTGGACATCTTAATCTAGTTATTTTTGTTCAAAATAAACTTTTCAACCAGCGCTAGGAATTCATCCGTAAATCGTAGGTGCAAATTGTGTTTAGCTTTCGGCATCACGTAGAGTCTGAAAAAATTTGTGATTTCAGTTAATATTTTGCGTAGAAAATGGTATAAAAGCTTTGAGCTGTTAATCATTGGTCTATAGATAATCATAGAAGTCTTACGTAGAGTTTTTAATATGCTTGTGCATAAATTCTGCATGCTCAACTCCCAAAACAGGATCTTCCTCTCCGTGAATCAACAACGTGGGGCATTTTATTTTAGGCAAACCTTCTTTAAATCCAGTATCTTCCCCTTTTTTGTAGAATTCTTCGACATTGTCAGCCCAATCTTTCAAAAGTTTCAGTAAATATTCTTCTCCATACATTGCCAGCATAGGGGCTTTCATTTTTTCCGACCACATATCCAAGTTTCCCATCACTGCAACAATATCGAGATAAAGTGTTGCAATTACACTTATTAATGTTGCAATGTATTTCGCCAGGTGTTAACCATATTATATCCAATGAATTTTTAGTAATTTTAGTAATGAATGGAACAAATGGTCCACTTACTTCGACTAAACATGACAGCTCTTTCATCGGCGTAAGAGTGAGCGCCCCACGTAACAAGATTCTCGACTCTGTCAGGGAAGTCAGCAGCTAGGTAGCCTCCAGTGACTCCTATTATTTAGAAAATTATCTGAGTTAATAGTAATTACAATTAATGAATTGTATATGGTAAGAATTTTGCGCAAGTTCTGGGGAATTCAGAGCATTTGCATTTAAACTGAAATGAAAACAATAGCCAAGACTAATTTAGTATTACTCATACCTCCATTACTCCAGCCAAGTATAGAGAATTTGTTGTAGCCCAGTTTCTAAACAGGAGAATGTACAAACAATTAAATAATTATAATAGACTATAATTTTACAACGTAGAATGCGTTTTCACAGCCAATGCGATGACTGTAAAACAAACCTCCATAAGTTTCACGACGAGGTGTGCATCTCTTCTGTAAAATTCTCCAGAGAAGTCCCTGTCAGGAGGCCGGCTTAGTCCATAACCTTCATCCAATTTAGGAAATAGGTAATATACATTAAAACTGAATATTTTCATTTAGATTATTAGACTGACAAGGCAGTAATGGTCGAAGCTGATATTGCATGATGATTTGTTAAATTACCTGGTGGATCCCACGAAACAATTGTGAACTTTTCTTTGTTCATTTTTCTGAATATTACTCCATAATCCACTTGAATACAACCTGTAAAGTACGAAATTAACATTTACCTGTTAATAACCACCAGTCTATGAATCACTGTATAATATAATACATACATTTTTTTGTACGTAGGTATCTAATAACATAAATATACTGCTTAAATGCAAATCCACCAATTCAAATTTTTCAAAAATTTAGGTTGCTGATATGTACACATTAACACATTAAATTAAAGTGTATGAATATACAATTTTAGGACACACAAGCTGGCCAATGCAATTAACGCAGGAAACATTACGTACCGATTATACCGGGTAGGCAGAGAACAGTATGAGGGCCGTTACCAGCCTTGTCCCAATTAAGTTTTATCCCATCTACTTCAATTTTCTCTCGAGATCTTCCCAAATTAACCAACTCATCGTCGAAATTTGTTTCTGCAACATGAGCAGGAGCCACTTTAGTAGAATAAGAAACAGGGGTTGTTGTTGTGGTCAACGAAGAGGCTAAGCCACTCTTCAGTTTCACTTGTTGTTGTAGTAGAACGCAGGCATATCTCTTCTGCGAATCCAGAATCCCATTCCGAGCAATAGACAAACCCTGTCTTGCTATGAGACTAATCCTTTTCATCGTATATTTTCTTGATTGGAACTTGGCAGGTATAGTATTAACTGTAAAATCCAAACATCATTAAATCAACAAATAATGCTATACATTTTTTATTATTATAAAAGTATCTCAAAAATATTTTATCTAATGTCTGTAGTCAATTATCGCTTTTAAGTAGATATGATATGTATTTACTATTTGTTTGGATCCTACCAATTTGTACTTTTGAAGTGTGTCTACTATAAATGCAGATTAACGTAAACTATAAACATTTAGTGGCCTACTACGGATTATTTAGTGTAATGTAAGTGTACCAAGTAACCAATATAATTTGACAACTTTTGTTGGTGTATTGACTCATTTGACTGTACTGTATAGTGTATCACTGATCATGATGTAAGTTACATGAGAATGCATAAATAATAAAAATTATTATTTATGTATGTATGCACATTGCCTTACAAAGAATAGTATCCTTAATATGTTGAATTGAAGTTTATTCAGCGAGGCAGTAGTATGGTCACTTTCGATAAGTTGAGGTTTGTTTCTGAAATTATGGTGATTATGTAGTACCACATAGCACACCTGTTTGAGAAACCAATAATGCTGAGAGCAAGTCAAAATGCCAATATGCTGTAATCTGTAACGTGAACCTGAAATCCCATTTACATTCCTATTATAATAAGGGTATCATAATATTGATATTTCTCATATACCTACCTACTTACACATTACATACCTGTAGAGGGCTAATTAGGTATTTTAGCAATAGTAGGTAAGGTACACAGTGCTCTCGCTACACACTTGATATTGATAATGTTTCGAAAAGACTACTCAATTTGGTTTGTGCAATAAATAGCAACAAAGCGAATTAAGCGAACTTTTAAATATCTTACCCCAAAATTATTTGCGTAACAAAAAAACTCACAAAATGGTAAGATGTAAGGGTGTGCCACCTAAATAATTATTATTACTGGTAAATGTGGCTTTTAGGACTTCAACAGCAAGCACAGCAAGCACCAAACAAGCTATACTATATAGCAACGGTGTGTCGGATTTCGGAACAACAGAGCAACCGATCAATATCACCTGTAGACTTGCTCATTGCTGGCACCCTGCCGACCCGGCACCCCACACCGGCTGTCTCTCCAGAAGCATCAATATGTGAAGCTATTCTAATGCCCCTGAATTCGCAACTTCTGCTGAAACATTACTATCTTTGAATTATGCAGTCTGTCAATGTATAAACGGAATTTGTTAAGCTATATTGCGAACTACTTAAGTACAAAACCCTAAGCATCGCCTGTCATTACATTACGCTTGTAATTAGAAATTCTTCAGTCCATGTTTGCTAATAATAAATTCCGTATAGACCAGTAACAGTATCGCAGCCCTAAAGATTCATTTTGGTTTCATGCATCTGTAACTATCGGAGAAATTTATAAGCATTATATAGGGTACAATTCTGTTTTGTCTTCCTTTCGCTTGCCAAATAGTATCGTATGATCCTGACCTGACACAATTGCTAAATAGTAAAACAAAATTATGTAGCAATGTTATTGTTGACTATGGAATTCAAACTACTTCTAACTAGTTGCGCATGTACTTTACATACTCTGACTCATACCTTAACCTTACATATAACATCTATCAGAGCACGTTAGTTAACTATGTAAGTATGTAGTTCTAAATCTTTAATTCTTTACTTGATAATCAACTTTTTGTCAGGTGCAATAGCATTGATACATTCTGAATAAAACCTTGCGATCATTGTCTTACTAATGAGAGTTTTAGTCGACTTAAACCTGACCATACTCAAGTAATTTAGCATGTCACAAAATAAATCATAGATATGTTCAATGTTCGGGCTGTAAGTATATATCATGTTTTTTGTAACGTTTTATAGCTAGGAATTACCTGAAAAGGCACCTACTTGTTTGCTACGACTCATGCATAGCATGCAAAGCAGTAATTCTAAGTTGTTACTACCTTTTGTACAGCGTGCAACAAATGTGAGACTCACAGAAAAATTGTTCACTTCCTAAATGGAAACCCGTATCGGTAGATCACTAGCCATTTTACAGTACCTAATAAAATAAGAAATCAGCTAAAACTATTTTCTTTATCATTGACCAATGGCCAATTGTCTTGTTCAATTATTTCCCATTAGAGATCTGTCAATGTCGTTCTCAAGAAGTTAGTTGCCCTATTCATAGCCAATCAAAATGTATCCCACTATTCCCACTGTATCCGCTCCTTTCAGCATGGATATAGTAATACTGATGCTTATTCACAAAATGTTTCTCTAACAGCTCCCTGTACTAATCGAACATAATTGAGCTTATAAAGTTACGCAATTGCAAACAGAAATTCTCTAGCTATTTTTCTCTGCTATTACGCTAATGTAAATGTAATTTGAAAACATCGTTCCTTCCCAATTCTAATTTTTCTATTTTTACGTCAGAGCCAGTCCAATATGGCTATAATTATGAGTCAAACACGTCCGTGTACTGTTGCACTCAAGTCATAAATAATAGTAATGATACGCTCATTAGCCAGCACATAGACAGTCTCATGTAATGTTAGCCCCGGTTTCACACCCTTTTTAGATATAAAAATAACTAACAAACCTGAGTGATAGTATTCTTCACGGCGTTTTCTGTAAAATCACAATGATCTTGCAGTAAAGCTCTCAATAGCCCCTTTTGGAATCTAAAAATATTTATATCAAAAATAATGTATCGTATTTTCGTATTGTATAGAACAGGATACAGATCACAGAGGTTATGTATTGCGGTATATACAAGAACATTCAAATCTATTTAGTATATGTAGTGCCTATATTATATGTAGTAATAGTAGTATATGTATCTGCTGATATTAATAGTTTTATGACATTTTATCCTTAAAATAGCATCAAATTGAGTATGCAAACGTATCTAGGGTTTTATTGCCGTAGTCCAAAAGCAATGTCCTTCCTGTATTATGCAACCTCGAAATTATTGATTCTAGTCCAATCAGTTTCAGAATTAATTTTTTACTTTTCACTTTGTGAGGTTCTTTTGTTTTGTCATGAAGTATCCTCGTGTGAGAACAGATTTTTATTCGTTTTCCTGGTTAAAATTTAAATAATATGATAATGATATTATTACGCACACGTAAGTATGCTTCAATAATTTAGCAAAATAAAAGTACTTCACAATTGGCATACCACAAAGTACAAACTGAAGAAGTCTTACTCAATTAGTTTCTTAAAAATTGTAATCACGACACAAATAGCACTTAATTGCGTAAGTAAAATCTTCAGATTTTTGTCCTTCAAAAGAATTCAATAATAACTAAAGATTTCATACAAATTGGGTTTAGTAAAACTACTATTAATAGTCCTCATTAGCCAACTCTAAAGTATAGTCCTCATTAGCCAACTCTAAAGTATAGTCCTCATTAGCCAACTCTAAAGTCACACTATAATACCTGCTTTATATGCTAATGATGCACTTAATATTTAGGAAGTCTTAAATAAGAGTACCTACCTAATAAAAATGAAGATGTTACAATTCCTACGGAGCTTGCTCATCGGTGAGAGCCAAATTGCTACTACCATCAGAAAAGTTCTCTTGAATCTCTTTTCCTCACAAGTCGTTAAAAGATTGAGGCTATACCAACTGAAACTGCAATTACCTTTACCTAGGTTAGGTACTGTTACCTTTTACTCCCTAAATAATAGTAGGTACCTACGGAAAGTACTTACGGCTATGTTATAATGCACTATATACACTTACTATGAAAAGAGGGATGCTAGAAGATGTAAATATGTATAAGTATAGACCAGAGCCTGTACCCACTGAGTTGTGCAACAATTATTGTGTGCTTTTGTACCGTTCCTTTTGTACCATAGCTATAGCTCTTCTATTTGCTATAATTCCAATGTAGTTGATTCGGGTACAAATATCAACCCAGACCTTGCCTATCATACCTGAACGTCCGTAAAGGTAGTTTATGCTTAGAGCAGGCTGAGAGAGCTAGTGATATCTGAGCGATCAGGATGGTAGACTATGTTTTCGTAAAAATACACAACCGTTCCTTCAGTCGAAAAACAACGACCCATGCCACAAAAAACACAATGCAATTCCGCCCTTAGCCAATATGCAATTTCCACTCTACCACAGTTGTTCAATAGACAGACAGAAGCTCTTGATGCTCTTTCCTATAGAAGCTCTTTAACTTCACAACGATATAATATAGAGCTGTTACCTTATAGCTTGAGTAGATGTTTTAAGAGTGAGACGATGAGAATCCAAGTTTCAACTGCGATGAAGACAGTTACACAAATAATTCTCTTACCCTGCCCTATTGCAGGAGTCATTTAAGCTGTTAAAGGATATAAAATGTGCTTAGAGTCCCTAATGGACCATAGACGTATTGAAAAAGTAATAAACGACAAAGTTCGATTAGAAGGTGATTAATTTAAATATCACCAACCAACACCATTGCATTAGTCATTCTTACACGTAGAAAATACTGCCTGCAATATTTTTGTGCCTTAGCTAATAGTTAGTAGTAGGACACATCTAATAATAACAACTTGTAATCTGCAGCTAACAGTATTGAATGGAAACTCGTATTATTTAGTGTAGTAGCAAAGAATTACAGGAGCTAAACCATTTCTTTATGTGATGCACCATAATCATCACCGACGACCACATTGCAGACCACTATAGGGATATATTATGAATCATGAATCACATAAACCAGCTATGAAAATGTACACACATGCACGTGCTTAATAGGCAATAATCAAGTTAAATTTCTATGCACTAGACGAAGACGTGAATAGAGTTTATCCGAAGTATACCAATTTATTTATGCATCGTAATTATTTACTTTTGCATTACAATTCATGTTGGTTAAGGCTGTCTACTTGCTAGTACAGTGTAGCAAAGTAGCAACAGATTCCCCTTTTGCCATTGTACATGTAAGCTTCAGCACGAATGATAACCTAACGTGGCTAAACCTTGTCTAATATGAAATCACGAACATCGAATCTCTATCAACCAATCTGTATATACTCAGAGCTAAGTGAGGACTGAGCCAAATAATATTACTAAATCACACGGAAACGCAGTTTTAGTAATAATGAACTATGATTTCATTTTCAAAGTACAACTCAAAGATATGTTACTTCATGATGTTACTTCAAATACATAGCATTTCATCGCATGAACCTATTATTCAGGGCAGCATCTGATTTGTGATATGATGTGATACGATACAGGATATAATATAGCTAAAGTAAAACTGCAGTGCAAAAAACTAATACGTGAATTTCCGATTGCGTTTATAGAGGCTACAGTAAACCTTTAGTCCCGGATGCATCATTTATTCATGTTTTTTACTGTTCCAAAAAGGATGTTCATATTATTACTAACTAAAAACTTATGAATCGAAACAATAAGGACACAGCGGACAGTGACAACAAGGTCATCGATTCATTGCACTAACGCTAGAGCAGGCAACTGGCTCTTGATTAGTCTTGATACCCTAAAATTATTACATTACAATGCGCAATGTCACAAATTCTACATGTCTATATGAGTATTCGTACACTTCATTAATTAAGTGTATTTAGTATTGAGTTTGCCATTATTGGCTACATAATTCCACCAGAGATATAAAATTCTCATTGGGATTTTTTCATGTAACAAAACTTTTAGTGCTCCCTCACTTGCCGTTTACATACAAGTGGCAACAACGTCTGCTTACAAAATTGTTATTCATTACTTCATTAGATTCATTACTAGTCTGTCAACACGCACTACACAGAATGCACCACAGTCAGATAAACTAGGATGTTTTAGGAGAATTACGAAAATCATTAGACAAGGAAAACAGAATTGCAACTTCTACTTGTTTACCTAAATTGAATTGCGTGCAATATTAAATCATAATATCATTACTTGACTCAAACCGAGACCCTTCTGAATGATTCGATCAACATATGCAGTACATATTTACGCACAACGCTAATTTTTATGCTATAATATGGATGATTGAAAAATTATTTTCAAGGTGAAAACACATTTTCGTGTCAGCGATTTAGTTGCATTATAATTTATCCTCTTTAATTTCACACGCAACTGCATCCATTGTCAAGTTGTCTCATTTCAATTGCCGAAATTCATTTCAGCATTCGTAATTCGTATGATTCTTTTTGTCGTTCATTAATCCCTTTTGTAGTTAGTTCATTATCTCATGGTTTTGTTACTGCTCAGAATGGAGCCAGCTACAATTACAATATCTTTTCAATGCTTCTCAGAAAGGTTTCTATATGTTTTTATCCTGATTAGTATCGCATCACTTCCACAATAATATGACGTAATCGGTGATAATTTTTATTTATTCTGTCTTCCTGTAACTCTGACAAAGCACTAAACGAAGAAATCCGACACCTTCAATTCCAATCAATTCATTCACCTCATTTTCTACATAGCACGAAATCGGGTTGCTGTACTGCATTGTAACATACCCACGGTATCTGTAACGATAAATTGTAGCAGACTATAACGTGAATGTGTAATATTCTCCTTTAACCGTAAGTTTCGATGCATCTAATTTCGATACAAAATACTTTTCTATAGACTTCATTAAACACAATAATGTATTCACAATCATGTAATGAATACATAAAAATCTACTACACATAATTATTTATAGTGACAGGAGATTTCAGTAATCGTATACATTATTGAGTACTCCGCATTATTAATAGGTATCTGTGCTACCAAGGATAGTTGACCCCCCTCCCTTATTACGAGGGATGATCAAAATGCTACGCTACCGGGGTACCTGGTCAATAGACCTACTCAGAAAGACCTACTTCAAAAAGACCGATGCAATAACACCTGCATCGAAAAGATCTACCAGCATTAAGACCTATTCCAATAAGACCTACTCCTTAATACCTATAATAATATGTCCTATGTCAATAGCACCTACACCACCAGCACTACAATAAAACCTACTAAATAGTACTAAAATTGATTTGTATGAATGAATTAGCTTCGAAAAGAATCAAATGTTGGTTACAGTTCGTTACTAGAACCAGAATAAATCCATTTAGGGTTTTCCCCTAAATGGGGAAATCCCCTCCCCACCCATGAAAATGACCACCCCCAAATCGAAATGTTCTGAAACGTAAAAATATGCAATAAATATTTTTGGCGGGTTTTCGAACCGAACTTCGAAAACTTGGAAATATTTTTATTCTGGTTTCAGTAACAAACAGTTACCCTAATGTTTGTGATTGCAAAAATTCTAGGGGCGGAAAATCAAACTAAACCATGCGGTAATTTCAAAAGGAAGACGAGCAAAAATAAATTCAACAGGAGTACAAAATACTCAACAGCAAATTTCCTCAAGATTCCCTTAAAACTACTATGAAATTTCTAGTTTTTTTTATTTCATTATTACCATTATTAAATACATAGGGAAAGTTTTACTGTTTTATTGTTGTCCCAGTTTAATACAATGTTTAATATATTACGTTATGTTAAATGTTTCATAATAATAATGTACTTCTGACTTCATAATACACTTCTCATTCCTCATAATGAAATTTAAAAAACTTTATCTATTAGCCAAAAATTTATTAAAAACTAAAATAAATTAATGTCTAAACTTTGACCATCATTTTCGGACGTTTTAGCCCACCTTACATAATAACATTGCGTAATCCCCATAAAAAAAGTACCTGAGAATTGGCAGGAATCGAACCTCTGACTTCCGATAGGGAGTTAGACGCGTTAGCCACTAAGCCAAGCTAAAAAGCGCGCCACCGTGGCTTGGTGGTAAAAGCGCCTGACTTCATAAGTGGAAATCGGGAGTTCCATTCCTACTCAACTACAAATCTATTTTTATTGTAACTTTTTTAACCTCCACTTTTTTCGACCCAAATTAATTTCAGTCATGTTTAGGACGTTCTGAAACTTAAAAAAGATCTGATTATAAGTTTTCGAATTAATTCGTTAAACAACTTTAAAATACGATTTTTTATTTTACTGCCGTTTCATCTAAATAATTTCAGATAATTGGCATCGTAAGCAGTTTCTATCTTCCAAATTATATTTATGGTGACACATTATCATAAAAAGCTTCTCTATACCTTATTACAAAGGATGAAATTGGCTAATAAAAGTACAATGTACCCGTAATGACGAATTACCGCAGCACTAGTTTCGCATATTTCGTGCACATTTTTGAAAACAATTAACTCAGAGCAGTGTGGAACAACAAAGCAATTTTTCCTCCATGACACAAGAGCAAAACAACAGTCATTCTGCCATTACAATAATTCTATATTGAAATTCACATGTAGATGGAAGGAAAAACAACTAAAATGGTCAATACTTTCCTATGTCTATTAGAAAACTTAGCCATAGCTGCACAACAAGTGAACTAAAGCAAAGTACTTACGTAGGAATAACTAGGCAAAAACAATATTATTACAAGGTATTTCATAAATGTCAACTGCCCGTCAGCTCCAACCGACAAATGTAATGCTTGAATGCATGAATGAATATGAATGGAATAAATTATGAATGTTATAAATGTAATTAATTATTATGGATTATGGTTTGTAGTTTGTAGTATTCGATTGCGAATTTACAAGAATAAGAAAAGTAACTATTTGCAATTGTATGTTGTAAGACATGCCTTTAAAAATAACAAACTCTCAGGATATCATTTTTTCGTAATTTATTGCAATCATCATGATAAATTTTTGCATCACAAATCACTTTGCCCTATTTATAGCACAAACAATTTCTATCACTTTAAAACTTCACAAATGTGACCCATTGGAATTTTGAATCGCACAATAATTTGCATACGTTACCAATATTATCTAACAATTAGCAAAAAATAGTCCACTGTATGACAAACACAAAATTTCTAGTACATAAAATTTTTCCTACACAAAAGGACATTTGAATGTTTTAATGGTATAAGGTATAACTTACATAATACATTCATTACTAATATGCTATTCCTTAGAAAAACATACTTCATAATATCATAATTACCATGATATACCAAATACATCAAGGCGTATTCAATTACAGTACAAAAGTCTCAATGAATATGAAAGTTTAAGGTAGGTATTGATAAATAAATTAATCGTAAATAATTTTACTACAACTACAACAATCCATTTGGTAATAATGGAGAAACATTTCAACAAACTTATTCATTTAGTTTTTAAATGGAGAAACACTTCCTTGCAGCTAATTAATTCGTATATCAAAATGTTAACTAACTAATTCTGTAATCGTAATGTAACACAAAATGTTAGTGGAAACATTAAAGCTACATACACGATAATAATAATAATGTAAAGGTTCAGGGAAATAAGCAATATGCAAGGTAACTTAATAGCTGCTGATTGCTAGTTTATGATTAGGTTTTCCGGTTATAACTCCAATTAAATCAATTCCGATTTTTAAACTTTCGATATGTTCAATTTCTTTGACCGGAGCAATAAATTGAACCATAATTTACGTTCATATGTACTAACTACAGGACAAGTATTTTCTACGTTACAATATAATTCTAAGTTCTACGTAAATGTCTACGTGTATGTTTAATAAGAACACATTAATTTACATATTTTATATTGTACTCACATTACAGTATATATTAGTTAGTATGTATTGTGTATGTATAACCTGTTCAGTAAAGGGCACTATAAACGAAACATAATACTTTCTCTGTCCGTACGGTATACTTATTAGATTGTCGGCAACTTTATCCCCACCAAAATTACAATCTATGGTTTATGGCTGGTGAAGATACAAGGTTAACCAGTGTGGCTAGCAAAAGGTCCATAAAAGTTTTGTCGAAAAGAGAAAGAAATAAGTTTAATTTATAGCATCCATTACTGTAGAATTCGAATAAAGCCTTAACAAACATTTTGCGTATAGTAATAATTTGTAGCACCCAAATGTGTCAAAGTCAAAATCTACCCCACCATTAAGATAGAGGGAGGGAGATCAAAAATACATGTTAAGTATAACTAGCTTGTGTAAGTCTTCATTGCGCTCATGAATAAACACAATAGCACACGGAGTACCGACTTTCCCCAAAGAATAACTTTCTCTACATCTTTATTGTCTTCTGTAAATTTTGGACGAGTAGTCCTTCTGTGAAAATGCAAATGATCTAAGCTTTGATGTTAATGAACATCACAATGAAATAACTGTATTGCAAATAATAATTGCAAAAATCGTGCTTTTGCTTTCAAATTCAGACTTGCTAATCATGGACGTAGAATTTCACACCCTACGACAGCAGAATAATTATTACTTCTACATAAAAGATAGAAAACAATTCATGCATGCAAGTCATAGCCGATCAATTGTTTAATACTTGGCAAAATATTGAGAAGTTTTCCATTGGAGAAAGTCAGAGAATGTAACGTTTTTGCATATAGTACTTATGGAATATCTGAAAACACATACTTATAATTACTATGTAACAACCATCTTTATCTATAATTTTCAAGGCTTACCATATCAGATAAATAGTAAATAGTTTAATATAGAGGCATTTATTAATATTTACAGGATAATTTTCGTAGAATCTTTTAGCAAGTATTACAAGATTACTTATCTTATAATTGGAAAAGCAACAACTTTACGTAGCAAGGGCATACTTTCAGTTGTATCTACTATCAAGTCGGTCCTACACCTACTTCCTTACTATATTATCGTTACTATTGCAGTCATTTTTAGGTACTTAGATAATTAATACAATTATAATAATATAAGCTGGCATGTGATGTAAAATTTCACAGAAAACCCACCAACCAAAATTAGCAATCATGCAATTAATGGAAGAGAAAAATTACAGTACAAATAGATCTTACAAAAAAATACACACTTCTACAAATAATAGTACTGCCATGCTGTAGCGAAAAGCCGGAAGCCTATATATAAATCTGCGTACATCAAATTAAAAGTATAAGCGTCCGAAAATTGCGAAAACTAGCACAAAAAAATAATGCGTAATACTATTCAATACGATATTAGTCAGTTTTAATTTCACCCAGTTTAGAAATAGTAGATTATGGAAAAGAGAGATAGACATTATTAGCAAAATCGATTGCTGTAAAGCTTAAGATCTTCTCTGTATTACTGCGTTGCATTTTAACAAGATTCAAGACAAAAGCAAGCACACAATATCCTTTTGAAATCCTTTCGGTTTTAGATTTTTCAATAAATTACTTATAAATTGTATAAAATTACTAAAATGTACCACACCAGGCATCTAATTCCATACTTTTTTTGGTTGGTTGTTACTAGTTTACTTATTAGGTCATTGACATAATATTGATACCTCCCCTCGTACATACTAAGTGCTAAACACCTTTGATAATAGTAACTTGTAACTTTACTTATGCTCTGCAGTTATAATTGGCACTTGCAGACATAATAATGGGAGATCGTTGGCTACTTTGTAATGAACACAACTGACACGTTAACTGAACTTCATGAATAACCAGAATTTGGCAAAAGATTTTTATAATATAGCTACCGGCTATGCTACTGATATTACCGAGCATAGATAATTATTAGGAATATGATTGATTACATATAAATATTATATTATTACATCCGTAAATTACCCAATGGGAAATTCTGACTAAAAAGTAATACAGATAGCTATCAGTGTTCTTTAAATACAAAGAGAAGAGGAAATTCATCTGATGGAACAATAGAGAGAAATATTGCACACATAATAGACAACACACCATAGATACACCATTTAACGACTTAAAGATGTCCTTCGTCTCTGCATAAAAAAGACTAATGCACTATTTCCTACTCCCTAACGTAAATATAAAGCAGTTATATTAACAGCAACGCAAGTGCATGCTATGATATTACTTATAAATTTACTAATCTTACACGTTTATTATTTCCCTTCGAAGCTAAGTATTTAAAATGTAATTGATCATTTCACGTTCTGTATTCTTATTTTAATATATACTGGCTACAAAAGTTAGCTCTACTTAATCGCTACTGCAAAAAACCATCACCTTAATAGGAACGACCCTTTCCTACAAAAATACTAACAATATATAGTGCATCATAATATTCTCTCAGCCAATAAAAAATCACGAAAAATCAATCAAAACAGTAATTTGAGAAGTATTTACATTATCTGATCGCAAAAAGTTTCATTTGTCTATTTGAAAATTGTAATGAGAAACCAAAGCAGTATACGCTTGGTTTAAATTAGAATGTCAATGCAATGCAAATAACATGTCCCTTATAATAATAAAACTATTACACTAAGACTAATACGCTTCTACTGTATTTGCAAGATGACTAAAACTTTATTTGTATCAAACCACACCTTAATTGATGACATCATCAATAGTAGCAAATCTGCAAACTGCAGACAGTGACGATGACTGCAGATAAATACTATTTAAGAGTTCAGAAGTATTTCATATATTAATTGAAGAAAACCTTAGATAATATGTCAAGATCAATAACGAACTTGAAATAGTATATGCAGTATGATAAGTTTAATTCCTCGTTAAAGACTAAGTTTACATACCCTGTTACTGGCTGTTACATCGATCAAGTTAAACTACTTCACTTTTACTTTTGCTATCAAAGAATATAATTCATTAGATTAAATGTTAATATAATATATCATACAAAATGATCGCAATCGAAATTGGGACCAGTGCGTTCAGGGGGCAAGTGTGATCATGGATATGAGAGATCGTATATAGGCGATCGTCCTTTGTTACTGGGTTTGGGTGGGACGTTAGTGTCTGTAGGTATCCTCCGCGTTGTTTGAATGTGCAAGCACTTATTTACTAAGTACGTAAGTACATAGGTTAGGTACTTATTGCACATGTGTACAGTGTACCCGATAATTATCTATACGTAAGGGTCGATGGCTTGTCCCTTCGCCTTAACCGATCACAGTTGTCCATGATCGCACATGCCCAATGAACGCACTTGTCTTAGATTCATCGCAATCCCATGAAAACCCTTCTGATTTACAAAATGGAGACACAGATGATTATCTTCCGTTTTTGTGGTACGTTTATGGAGAACAATTTGAAAGTGATAAAAACCAATTAATTGCAATTTTGTACTACAATGGAACAAAACAGTTACAGGAGAAAAATAATTTAATTTTGCTATTACGACTGGAAAAGATTAAGAAAAAGTACGATTGGAAAAGACAAACCATGCGAAGGTCAACGTCACCAAAAAGTGTACTAATTATAAGTATTACCTATTACAGCAATTTTTTAACGAGATACTAATTAACGTGACCTATTCGAATAACTATAAAACAGGTAACAAAATAACAAAAAGAATTTGGCACATTTACAGCACCTATAATAAATTATGGATTTGAAATTGAAAAAATTGTAAATTTTACAACCAATCACGACCCCCATGGCTAATTGGAACACAACTCTCCCTGTCATTGTCTTCCGTATCCGGGCTCGGAGTATCACGGATAACAACGTAATCTTGTTCGCCATTTTCTCTATTTCCTTGCTGGGCAGCCAAGGAGTAATTCATTACGACTCCCTCACTTTCGTATGGGTCTCGGCCAGGATCATTATACATACTCCGAAGATAGAGATCATTAGGACTCACCACAGTGCTGACTCGATACGGTCCATGTACCTCCATTACACCTGGAATCTCAACGACGTCATCATTTTCGCTTTCAGTCAGTCGCGTCAGCTCTGTGACTTCCTCATCTTCAGATTCATCAGAATTCTCATTTTCCCGTTTCGCTTCCATAGCTTGATTATTGTGTGCAGAAGTTTCCTCTCGCACTTCATTTTTGAATAAGATTTCAATGTCACTGTCGCTGTCATCATTCCGGGACGTTACAAAATTTTCTGCGTTTCGTTGATAGCTAGTGCCCGGCATTTCCGATTTCATACGGGAACAGTGATCTGGGGAAGCCTTTGTTGTTTCCACTTTTTCTTGCTTAGAGGGCTGAGTAGCGTTTACAAAACTCCTGCTGCTCCCCGCTAAATTAGTATGACGAATAACTGATGATCTTCGTATTGATTCATTTTTGATAAAATCACTTTCATTCACGGTGGGTTTGCTGTATCTCAACCCCACTAAAGCAGCTGCAGCAGCAGTGGTACTTGAGGTTACACCATCTTGGGAAGTATTGTCAGAGTCCGAAAATTCAGAAGATGCATCAGCATCGTCATCTTCAGCAACACTACTTGGAACGGCACAGACATTGTCGGAATTACTGCTACTACTTTGAATTCCTAATGCAACTGTAGAAATTAACAATATATATTTTCAATTAAACCTTTCCTCAATTTACTACATACAATCTAAATGGTCAATACTAATAGAGGTTACTAAGTTTATTACGCTCCAATCGTGTTGTATCTGCTTCCAATTGCTGCAACATTTGAATTTGGGCATCATTTTTAAGGAATGAGTTTAGAGTACTGGACGAAGATCCGGTAGAACTGGAATTCTCTAGCGACGAGGAACTAGGAACCGCTTGGGACGGTGAATTTTCTAGTCGCATTTTCTTCGCTTGGAATCTTGCCAGAAGTGCGGAGTATTCCGCAATTCGATTAGCCCTGTCTCTTGAATTTTGAGGCCAGAGTCGATGGCGATGTCTCAATCTCGACGACGGACCGGGTTGATCTGCGAGTTCCTTTTCTCGTTCTGCGTTGCGATTATCCTCAGGATCCTAAAATAAAAGTTCAGCCATTAGGATATCAGTAGTCATCAGTACTTAATGGCAGGCTAAACTAAAAAACTTTTTTAATTACACATACTTCTAATCTGGCGAAAGGGATTTCTTCCAGAGATTCATCATCAGAGGACAACGTGATTATATCTAATGGAGGCTTTTTGGGTGTCGGCTGTACAGCCACTACTTGACAATCATCGTCATCACTAGATGGTCGGTCTCTTGATCTTGGTGAAGGTGTTCTTGTAACGGCATTCAAAGTGTTTAATGTTTCATTGACAGATCCTCGTTCTCTTAAATGGGGATAGCTTGCAGAATTGGAATAAATAGCTCCACAACTAGTGTATGTCGGCTGTGTGTAAAAGCTTGGAGATGGTGACGTCGTTGTCTCCGTTGTCCCAGTAGGGAAAACTTCGATTCTAACGCCGAAACCTGGATTTGGTTGTCTGGCAGATTGCTCTCGCCTTTCATTAGTTTGAAACATCATTCTGGTGACCAAACGATCCCGTAATGCTTGAGAGAATTCCGTTCTACCGTGATACGAATTTTGTGGTGGAGAGTACCATAATCGAGGTGTTCTCTCTGTTGCGGATTCTCCTCTAACTGGAGATGTAGATTGTGGTGGTTGGCATTCAGGCCGCCGATTTGCGCTTCTTGATTCTCGTTCTCGTTCATTTACATTGCGTCTAACTGACAAAATCGGGAAATCTTCTAACGTCAGTGGCCTCTCAGGATGCACTCTCTGTCAATATCAAAATAAATTGGTTTGCAATATCGAATCATCTGAAACCCATTTATATATTATAATCCCCACATTGAATAAGCACCCAAAGAGATATCCGCGTAAATCGTTATCAACTTTTCAAATAGGATCATATAAAAATATTCAGCCAACTTACATATGCAGGAGGAGATGGAGGAAACTCCACATTAAAAGGGCGATCAACATCCGTATGACCAGATGAATTCTCAACGGAAGGAAGATTCATTGGACGATCAATTGTGGAATGATTCGCTGTACGTTCTGCTGCTGGAAGATTCAATTGTCGCTCCACTACTGGCAGATTCAAAGGGCGTTCAGATGTAGAACGATTTAACGGATGTTGTTCACTTGCCAAACTAATTGGATAATCAACTGGAGTAGGACGATCAGTACCGGGACGATTTAATGAATGTTCACAGGGCAGGCCCATTGAATATTCAGAAGTAGGAGGGCGTTCAGGAGCTGGACGATTTAATGGATGCTCACTCGGGATGTTTATTGGGTACTCAGCTGAAGAAGAATGATTTATAGCGTAATCAACAATCGAATGGTTTATAGGATAGTCAACTAGCGGATGACTGATAGGGTAATCCACAAGGGGATGACTTAAGGGGAAGTCAACCGGCCGGTGATGATGATGATGAAGGTGGTGGTAACGAGCAGATGCAGTGTAGGGTTGGCTACCGTTGCGGCCATTTTCACTGTCTAATAATAAGACACTGGGTCGATGATGAGGAGAAACCATGCGGACACCAATTGGAGCATACATGACGCCGTAGATATCTTCTTGATTTCCCGGTCCAGAAGGGGTTCGCGACTGGCAATTTGATGTTGGCAGTGTCTGATTGGCAGGAGTGCGGATTCCGTGGCCAAAAATTGGTTCACAGATGTGCGGCGTTGTGCGAGGCCTAAACATAGGAGCGGGTTGACGAAAATCCCTATTGGCACAATTGCAGCTGTGTCGTATGTTATCAGATGGGTTTCCGGTTGACGATGGGCGAGCGAGGTGCATGGGACGAGGGCCGTGACACACACCGTGTGGCTGAAAAAGAGAATGATGGTGGTGATGATGATGGTGCATTCGGCTATTTTCTCGCCCACATTCCGATCTCCCTTGTGGCCCTTGATCTTGTGGATCATTTACGCGACCTGACGCTAATAAATGATTCCGTAGAGCCAGTCTCTGAACATGTGTCGGCAGTATCACTCCTGTGAAAAATAATATTTAACTTATATTTCAACTAGCTGACATAAACATTAAATGTATACATATAATCATAATGCATAATTGCCAACCTTTAATAATATTATGGTTAAAAAATAAGAGACTTACCATGTCTCATTAAGTCAGAAGCGGACATTGTAGGTGCATGAGAGTTTGTGTTCATATAATCGTGATCTGTATTATACAGAAGAAAAGACCAATAAATCCCAATACTGCCAAATAATGCAGCAAAATAATCAATTGTCATAAAATATTTCTACATTAGAAATGTTTGAATTATAATTTAAATAAAAATACACCGCCAGCAGTCCTCACATACCGTTATTAATAGCTCGTACATTCATTCGCTCTACATTCGTAGATGTTGGACTGGGCGTAGCATAATTATGTTCTTGTAAGGCCGCGTTATTACGAGCAGGAACCTCCCTTTCTGTACGTATACTGACATTTATAACTGTTTCAGGTGCGGTGTGGTTGACTTGCGGAGGTGAGTTTCTATGACTAGCTGGTCTCGGTGGTTGTACTGCGTAATTCGCATGGCAATCATATTCATCAAGACGCATTCCAGAGAGCACGAAATTATAGAATTCATGCTGAAAGTGTGCTGTACGCGTTCCAAAGTAATTGCTGACGGCGTGACGAAATTCTCGGGATCGTATGTCGACACGATACACGTAACTAAGAATGGCATTTAATACTTGAGATACCTGCAAACAAATAAAATCAAAACCTCAAAATAGAAAGTTTCACACCCCACATATCTCCATAACTTTGATGTCAATACTAGGCTAATAATTAAAATTGTGTAAATTATATTAATTATATAATTTCAAACGAAATGAATTGACAATAAAAAGACAAAGACTTCTTGGGCACACATTCAGTTATATATACATATTTCAGATTAGACAATAACGATGCTACTTACATGGCTCACATGGCTCTCTGCATGGCTTAATCCAAGCAGAGCAAACACTTCTCTTTGAAGCCACGGCGTGACACGAGCAATAACAGTGGGGTCCGATCTAGAAATACGTAACCATTAAATGATTAATACTTGTAAAAAATATAAGAGTCTAAATCACATTGCTTAAGGAAATTGGCATCTAATACGGAGATAAAATGAAAACAAACCGGAAATATTCAGGAGACGGAAATATAGTACCAGGTCTCATTCTAACCCATTGGTTATGGTCGTAGATGCTACGCCGAAATTCAGCACCATGATGAGGTATAGTGCTTCTATTTGCTGAATTGGAATGAGCATCGCTTGCAGCAGGTATGTGATGATGAGCGAAAGGAGCAGCTTCTACTCGACTAGAGATTAAATATAATATTTTTGCATAAGCTATCAAGGAACAAAATTTAAGATTTGAACTTAGTTGAGTTGGGTTGTTAAACTAGCATCTCTACTTACGTGAGAGTAACCTGACCACCACTTGGAAGGATGGTAGTAGCTATTGGTACATGTTGAGCAGGTACGATAGGTTGGGACTGGGGATGATGCCTATGAATGGGAAAGTAACCAACCGAGTTTGGAGTTCCATCAAGTAGTCGATTCAAAAACCAATCTCCCCGTGGTGTCCTATAAAGTAAATCCGTGAAGCCTCATGAAAACACAGTTCGTCTTCTAGTACCTAGGTATTACGACATTTTTGTAGCTATCACAATGTTTTTATACCTATGTGCTGTTCTTGATGCTGAAGCTGGGTACACAAATCTGTAGCGTCCGTCAGCATCAATAGCCTCAAATACCATTGGTACACCGAACTCATCGTCAAAATCACTATTCACAACATAACAGTTGAGTTATTGCGTCAATACAAAACACAAGATAAAACCTTTAAAAAAACTATACGTTTGGGCTTACTCATTAATATCATGCCCTAAATCCGGGATGATTCCTGCATAGTGAACTGGAATGCGAGCTGGTGGAGGAGGAACAACAAAATCGTCGTAGTCATTTTCACTTCTGAAATTATGACGAATGACGCGAAACCGTATTTTACACAGAGGACATTCCGGTTTCACTTGAGACCATTCTCTAATACAATCGTAACAGAAGTTGTGTATGCACGCATTCGGTTGTGCTCGATTCGTCACATCTTCAAGGCATATAGCGCACTTTGTTGCCTCTTCATCTGAGTTGTTATTTATATCTTCAACCGCTTCTGCCACTAGAAGGATGTGTAAAAGGAACAGTTTTATATCTTGGTTTAACAAGTCCATTCATTAGCAAATGTGAAGCCTTTTTAAACAGTACATTTCTTAATTCTAAACCAAAAAGTCTTAAAATGTCATCTACTCGAACAAAAATCTTATGTATAGAAACATTTTTCAATGTGCATATTATACACACATAAAAGTTGTAACTTTGCAAATAAGGTGACGCGAACTACATAATTTTATTGTTCTCGGATATGACTTGAACAAGAGATATATGAGAAACGCTCAAATGGGAAATACTACTCTGTGTGCAATGCAGTTCGAGAAACCGTACCCTTCGGGCAGATACCAATTATTATTATTGCAAGGTACGTCCACAAAAAATAATTATATATACACATAACAATTTGAAAAGTAAAGATTTCTAAAAAGGAGCAACACTGTTTTTGCGATTAATACCTTTACTATCAAATATTAATTATCACTTACTTGTTACTTCCAGTTAAGTCGTTGCCAATTATAGAAAAATAAGGAGAAATAAAACAATTTAGAGACAAGAGGTGTCCATCCGTTTCAAACTTCTAAGAGCGTATTCGGAGTATTGGGGACCCCGACCTTCAAAACATTATCCTGTTACAATAATCAGTCAATCAAAAATACTTCCATGGTCCAGCCAACTGAGAGTTAAGCGATTCCAGTTCAGAATTGGGTTTCTTTTCGTAGTTATTACGAAAATAAATAGAATTCAAACCTAGATAACATAAAACAAGGAAATTATAAAGTACTTAAAAATTAGCAAATAACAGCACAAAATGAACAATAATAGATTAATTACAAAATATACAATTTACTTTACAGTTTAGTTGAAGTACTAATTGAATTTTTGAATAGCCATCCTTATGAAAGAAATAAAATGTAAGCAAGACGGGCGCAGGAGAGCAGCAGCCAGTTGTAAGACGGTACGACACAGCAGTCAGCCGAGCCAGGCAGCAGAACTCTGAGCACAAATTCCAATTTCCAGGTTCCAACAAATCAACTTATCTTTATTACTTCCTGCCATGAATTTGCCAATACCAATACGTACACAGTCTTCTATGGCAGACTGGCACAGAAAAATGAATATAAAATTGCAAATCGCAATCGCAGTATTGGAAGTCAAATTATACTCATTTATACAACTGTTTGAAAGTAGCGCACTTACCTGCATATCATGCGTCAAGTTTTAGTCAGCCGTCAGTACGTACCAATTAAAAGTTAACGACTTTGGAGAAAGCAACTTTCTTTTTGTCCCAAACGTGTATTTACCTTCATTCATCATTTTTGTTATTATATGAAATGTAGGAGTAAAAGTAAACCCAAATCAAAATATCGTTCCTGCATTGATATTGATGT
>JAAAYG020020515.1:28646-46917 GCA_009936455.2 Tomocerus minor
CATTTTTGTTATTATATGAAATGTAGGAGTAAAAGTAAACCCAAATCAAAATATCGTTCCTGCATTGATATTGATGTAAGTATCTTCCAGAGAATTGGGCTTCTATAATTTTGATAGTTGCATTTAAATAATTTGAGGGTTAACCGCAACCGGGTTAATGCATATATAATTCACACGTAAATGTGTGGGAATGGAATATTATAGTAGACCTCCCACGCACAATCCGAAATCCGCATTCATATTAATAATATCAAAATTTAACCCTTGTTTATACATGTACTGGTGCATGTAATACTTATAACGAGAAATGGTAACATTGTGATCAAATTCTTAGATTTCCTCCAGATTCCTGATTGCATAGACCAAAACGTACGCCGAATTATAAAATAACATGGTTAGAAATTTCTTAAGCATAATACCTATGTATGTTATTCGAAACTTTGGCGTACATTTTGCAATTTGTTTATTCAATGGGAGGAGGAGAGAAGGACAAAGATTAGGATTCCGTAAAGTACCTAGGTATAGTTTGAGAAAAGTGCACAAACTTTGTGTCCACAAGTACGTCATCATTATATCATCATCACTTTAGTATTCAACATTTAGAGACAAGTTTCTTAACAGGTCCTTCCCATGTTAGAACTCCAGGTCTATGAAAGCACTTGCTAGCATTACCGAAAGTGAAGATGTCCCTCTGGTTCCCACAGTGGGCGGGGGTTATTCCTTCGGATCCGTTCTAGGGGACATATACGGTCCCACAAATCATTGGGTAATTCCAATACGTAGACTAACGGGCAAAATTGCTACACCCTGGGGGGGGGGGGGGGGAGTTCCTTGGGCACTAAACTCCACAAAAACATCAGTTTACCCACACCTTTCGGCCCAATGTGCTCGAAAAGTGGACTATAGGCAACAACCGAAATAAAAGTTTTCACGTCTTATCCAGGCTAGTAAACTTTCTCTTCGGTTATACTATAACATAACGATTTTTCTCACTTTGACCGGGTTTTATTAAGTGCATGCTTTCGACTTTATTGCATACAATAGTATATACTGGATAATTAGTATTTAAGATAAATACAACCAATTTTCGCTACGCAAAGATTTAGCAAGAGTATATTAGATTGCTACAAGACCAGGAATTTTAAATGCTATAAAAGTAACTTATTTTCTCAGTTATAAGTTTATTTAATTGTTCATTACAAATTATTAGATATACTTTGCGCTTTGGAGATAGAAAGTATATATAGTAGAAGTTGTTATCAAATCAATATCCATCGTCTGACCAAGAAATATCGTAATCCGGATAACGCTTTTTCAAAATGCTTACAGTGATGGAGTGATCTGCCTTCCCGTATCCCTAAAAACCCAGTAATAAAATATGAATTCCTTTTTCTGAATCGAAGTTATGCTATATAATGCATTTTTGTAGTCGAGTAAGACATTTAGAATAAAAACATAAAAATTATTTAAGTAAAGGTTTAGGCTTCTCCAACCTCGGTTGCTATTTATGCAGTTAATATTTCGGACTCTCGAGGTAAACATGATTAAAATAATTTTATTTCAATGTCAAGCTTTCGACTACCGCAGCAAATACCACAGAAAGCAAGTCGAAAGCTTGACATTGAAATAAAATTATTTTAATCATGTTTACCTCGAGAGTCAGAAATATTAACTGCATAAAAATTATTCTTATTGTTTTTACACACTAGAAAAAGCGTTATTTATTCACAGTATAATATAGCAAAAAAAACTACTTGCATACCTGTGAATATCCGAAAACTTTTAACTTCTTCGTTTCGTGTAAAATACGGCCACCACCAAGGCATTCTGAATCGAAACCTTTTCCTATGCTATTCATATTAGACAGCAGACGATCGTAAACATCTCCTGCATTCACATACATATTCCTTGTAAACATAATAAGATGCGTATATACACAAGGCCATTTATCATGCATGGCATCTATTTAAAATAAAACTCATGAAATACTTGGTTTAAAAGTATTCTTTTGCTCACCATGAAAAGGACAATCCGCATAACCACGAACGACGTGTTTGAATAAATCCGAATCTTTTAGCTCAGGGTCATCGATATAAACTTTCACCAATACATACTTGAATTTTCCAGATGCATCAATATCAACATCCGGAATTTTATCCAATTGCTGTTTTCCGGCTTCGATAGCTGCAGCAGACATTATAGTTCTGTAGCAATTAACCTTATTAACGGGATATCTGGACGGAAAAAGCCAAGAACGAAATAAGCGTCCAAAGAATATGACCGATGAGCTGTGTATTCCCTTCAGCTTGCTAAAAAACCACAAAACAATATGTAGGCATCTTTAAAAGCTACATGAGTCTCTAAATATACATATTCTTTTAAAGAAACCGTTTATTTTTTTAATATGAATATACCTACATATACACTTATTTGGCTGAGAATATAAATAGAGTTGGTAAAACAAAACTAGAATCTTCGTACGAATCGGGTCACAAAAGCGATCCGAAAAAATGTATTTTTCTTGCCTTTAGTTACTATTGGCTAAATGACAAAAACACTCGGTATAAATGCATTAGATGCAGTAACATAACAATGGAAACTAAAGAAGAGTGTCTACCAAAAACCTCAGAATTGAATCAGAATCGGACCGGAACTCAGATTAGAAAAGTCAGATGAAACTTGGCGCAATTCTTCTTTGGGATACGCAAAAATGACAATGAGCGAAACCAACATGAGATCCGATTGTATGGGGCATATTCGGCATAGGATGTGTAAAAGTGGATTGTTTTTATGCAGTACGTAAGTGCATTTGTTACCCTTCTTAATGAATTGCAAACTTATTCCGAAAATATATATTATCGAATCAGTAAAAGTACAGCTAAATAATGAAAATAATGCAGAAGTGAAATTGGCAAACATGACATAAAACACATCGTATGAAGAATGAAAGGTGTGTGTATGAGGATCTTGGAGACTTGGAGTTGCTTAAGGAGAAGAAACAATTAGGGGCATCCTGTGACATTCGTCATTGGTTTGTGGATTGTGTATGGGTTTGGCTGATTTTGAAGCTACAGATACAGAGATAGACTTCACAGATTGCAGAAGTAAATAGGAGTGAATGACTGAGCCAAAATAACATGCATTGATTGCTTTGATATGATGGTTTTGGACCTGGAAGCTGGAAGAGAAGAACAATATTACAGTCAATCAGCAGATTAGTCAGAAGCAATTTCTAAAACACACGGTTCAAGAATTAAATACACATAAAGAAACATTAAGTTGAATCGCTGAATACGCCAGGATCAAGGATGCAATTTTATGCAAGTCTTCAGCCACCAGTACTCGAATTTTGCTAAAAAAAACAGGTAAATTACTCAGATTTTAAGTGAATATCCTATGCCCTGGTGTTGAGTTAAATAGGGACTGGTCAGTACAAAGAAAGTGCTACATAGGATATATTAGAGGAATATCTAAATGAATATTTTGTATCTAAAAAATTTATTTGGCTTCCTGTTTGGTTCAAAATTCAAAATACAGGTTCTAAATTCCTACATTTGGGGATCAAGTAAGGATTTTAGCAGAACTTGACTGGCCTTACTAAAGGCAAGTTTAATAATATTGATGTTTATATTAAGAAATTACTCTAATACATTTTAAAGAATGTTTTCGTTTAAATGAGGCATTTTTAATGATTCTTCATAATTATATACCTGCACATGTTCAAGTTAGTCCATAAAGGTGAATGATATTTTAAGAATTTTTAATAAATGTTCTTAAAATAATATTTCGGAGCCTAATGCAACGTTTAGCGGAACTTACTAATTTGTTACTTTTGATATTCTTTTTTTATAGGACACGACTGTTGTTTGGACTTGACCACGTTAGAAGTTATAAGCTGAGTGTGTAAAGAAAATGTCGCAAAACAGCAGTTTGGTGATTCCTATTGTATTGTGGGGCAAAGATGCTCCAACTCATTCCATTACCTCCTTGGCTGTCAAACCTGACTTATCTTCTATTGTAACCGGATGTTTGGACGGTCATATCATTATTTGGGATGTACACAATATGTCAAATACTCCCACGTCTCGGGAAGACCCTGCTGTCGGAGATCAGTCGCAATATGAAGTAGGAAAGCCTTTTTAAATGAATAGATCATGTCATTATAATCTCCTGATCAGTAGACAATACACCCACCGTGCTTGTTGTATTACACAGGCCACTTGTACATGTTCTAGTGAAAGATGTGTGCATAATAATATTAATAATGTAATTTTTTGTCAGGTAACACCACGGTGTTTTCTTATCGGACATTCGGGACCTATCGTAGCTCTTGCTTTCGTTCATTTAGTATCTGATAATTTTGACTTAATTATCAGCTCCAGTGAAATTGGGTAAGTTTGTATAATTAAGTATATGAAAAATGGTACTGTACGTTAGGACTTTTTTGTTAATGTTTCTTATCTAAACTTATGATGATAAATAGGGAGATGTGCGGATGGGATGGTTATGACGGTCGTTGTTTAGAATCAACAAAATGTCTCAATCCGCATACGAAAATGCAGGTTGTTAAAGATGTCTCCCTCAATATCAAAACAATTTTTTTCTATTGAAAATTGTATTGCATTGCTAATAATCTTTTGTGATTTATTTTATTATCGTAGCCGTACACTTTGGCATTTTGTCCTCACGAACCAAAACTTTTCTGCACTGGATATTATCCAGATGTTCAAATTATCGATCCTATAACGCTGGAAGTGGTATTGTGCTTAAGCTCACATGTTAGTCCCGATTGGATCTCTGCTCTTCATGTTTTAAGACCGAATAAAAAACTTGGTAAGGGCATCAATTAATTTAATGTAATGATGTACCCAAATTGTTTTCGTCGCAATCATATTGTGTCTTATGCTAGATGATGTCATACTGGCAACGACAATAAGTGGAACTGTTAAAGTATGGACTATTAACGAATCTGAATTTAAGGATAAGATTCCTTTGTATGAAAATGAGTCAAAACAGATCAGAACGAAAAATGTTTCAACTCTAGTGTGCTGTTTATTCAATAATCGTACTGTTTTAATTGTGGCCGAAAAAATTTGGCAGGTATTTCTGTCCGGTAGACTAGAAATTAAATGTGCATTATGTACGTTATATGCATTTTAATTTGTTTAAAAAACCATAAGCATGATTACTATACATTTAAAATGTCAATTAGATATACGATGCAGGCGATTTTTCCGTATTGACGCAATGCACAGCTGGGAAGTCGGAAAAGTGGATAGGAGGTCAATTTATTTCTCCAGAGAGAGTAATGATATACGGTTATACTGGAAGAACGTATTTATTCAAGCTCCCCAATAAGTAAACTTGAAGTTTATGCATTGTTTTGTATTTTCCTTATCCATGTATTAGCTCTTTAATTAATCTCTAAATTTTAATAGCTGTCTTGTGGACCACAAGGACTTCCATCGAATGGGCTATAAAGAAAGTCCATTTAACTATTGCGTGTTGTCAGTGCCCAATTCGAAACTGCTTGTTTCTCCTCCTTCGTACTTATTAATTCAGCAGCCAAATATTGAACCGCAGCGAAAGTCACAAAAGCTGTTACTTCTTCGAGGTGATCACGATGCCCGACTTGTGATGTGGAACATTCCAGAAATGACTAATTCCCAGATAGCCCAACTGAGACAGGTAGCAGGAGGCGAAGAATTGGAAGGGGACGATATTCAGAAGAAAATGAACTCTGCACCTGCCTTTCACCCACCTGGTACGCATTTCATTGTTTACATTTGTCATTGTTGTATATCAAAATAGCAGTTTCGAAATATATATATATATATATACATATTATTGCAGAAATGCCTCCAACGTCTATTTCTAGTCTGCAGCAAACATGGGATAATTTAAAACCATCACCTCCCGGAATTTTAGACCAGTTTGTAAGAAAAAAATATTTGACTAGATACAGCTTCCCTAACTGCTCAGTTTAAATTTGCCTACATATTGCCTACATAATTATTGTGCTTTCCTAATTTTACATGAACACACCACACATGCTTTTGGATGCTTTGAAAACATTTTGATTTGCGATTTTCAAACAAACACCTACCTGTAGCCATTTGAAATGCCTAAGAGCTTTGCTGATATAGCTGGGGACGAAAATGTATTCCATGATAATGGTCTTGAGAATGGGAAATCTAATGATGAAAATGTACTGAAGGACACTGATGAATGTCGAGGTCCTTTACTGACCTGTTCAATGTACCTGGCTCAACAAAGCCGATTAGTTTGCGGTCGTGAGGACGGTAGTATTGTTGTAGTGCCTGCTACCCATGCTGTCATGCTACACTTGCTACATGGAAGGCATCAGCAATACGAAGGTTGTAATCCAGTTTAAAGCAATAATAATGGGATATTTAGGAATTATTAACTGAACTTTCTGGGAATTATCTAGAGTGGCCGCTGCACCAAATTTTACTGGGTCATAAGGGAAAAGTCAATTGTCTAATGTATCCCCACGGAGTGCATCCCAGATACGATGCTGCCTATTTGGTATCAGGAGGGAGAGATTTTTCTGTAATTTTATGGGATATTGTAAAATGTGATTTACTTCATCGATTTTGTGTACATGCTGGAGAAATAACGCAAATATTAGTTCCCCCAAATGAATGCAGTGTAAGTAAACTTAAAACAAAGGCTCCTTTAATATTGACATGATGAATAATTTTCTAATGTGTTTTCCAGCCCCGTATTTTACAAACTGTGTGCAGTGTGTCAAGTGACCACTCTGCAGCACTCTTGTCATTGCGCGAGAATAAATGCGTTCTTCTTGCTTCGCGTCATTTATTTCCCATAACTTCGATTAAATGGAGACCCTTGGACGATTTTCTAATAATTGGGTGCTCAGATGGAACAGTTCATGTTTGGCAAATGGAAACTGGAAACCTAGATCGAGTCTTGTATGGAATGGCAGCTGAAGACGTTTTAGTTGCATGTGATGAAAATGGAAACTTGACAGCCATGCAAGATGTCGGCTTGGCAAATCCTGCCGTTCATTTCTTCAGGGGACTTAGATCAAGAAATCTGGCTGCAATTAGACACGCTGCCCAAGTATGACATTTTTTCTGTTGACCAAATCATAATTTAAACACATGTGGGCTTGTTATTCCAAGATCTTCGCTCCGTTCTGTACCTTTTTCATAACGAAATGATGTCGCACGTAGTTTTCTCATGTAATATTCGTAAGTAATTATTAATTATTTTTCTGTATTTCTAGCGAGGGCTTCATCATCTTCATCAACAAGGTAATCAAGGCCATGCCTCAGATCCTCTGGACCACAGCCGAACTCGGCTTCCTCCGCTTATTATTCAAGGACTTCGTACGAATGAGTCAGATCCTGAGGCTCATGTATTATTCTTCGATATCGAGGCCTTGATAGTTCAGTTACTGTCGGATGAATATGGAGCCTTATCTCCCGCAACTCTCGAAGCACAGGGTCTCATAAGTCAAACAGAATTTTGCAAGATTCTTACACTTACACACTCTGCTAGTCCCGATGCACAGAAAAAAATTGCCGGTAGATTACCCGTTGATCTGTAGTTGATTTTGGTGTAGAAAAGCAATGGAATGATTGTTTGCATGGGATATTTTAGATTTTTTTGGAAAGGTGAAGGATCGTGCTGGGGATATGGAACGTATTCTAAAAGATAAAGACAAACATGGTAAATCTTTCTATCTGGCATGGCAAAGGCTATTATGAAATGAAATGAATTGTAATTTGATTAGTATACCTAACGAATTGAATGCAAGATATTAATGAAATTATGTTAATTGCACGCTGCTCATCAGGGCTTTTGGCCAAAGTAAAGGAAGGGGCAGAAAAAATTCAAGCAAAGGCTGAATCTGCTTTGCTTATAAAACAGGAAAAAGAGTCACAAAGTCGTAAAAGTATAATACGTTTAAAATGATGATTTTCTTTAGCTTTACAAATATAAGTTGCTAATTTTAAATTCTAGTATCAAAGAACTGATAAAATGGAAATATTAATGTTCGGTGAATTATGCTCCATTAGATTCAAATGCGAGTTTAACGGCTCTTGGTTGCGATACTTCATCTGGAAGTTCCTCTACGGCTCGTCGTCATCGGAATCTTTTATTCGAATCCACAATCCCGATGGAAATCGCACAGCTTCTGATTTCCTTATTGCTAGGCTGGGGATTGGATCAAGAATTGGATTCCATATGCGAATCCCGGCTGGGACTTCTCAAGCCTCTAGTTCCTGTTTCCTTTGGACAAATATCTAAGGGCGGTTACATGTCTTTAATGTCACCTACGTGGAAACCCGCTAATAGAAATCGAGCTGAAGAAGAGATGAAATTTTCCTCCAGCCTTACCCAACGCGTGAAATGGTTCACTAGTCGCACTCACTGGGAAATCTCCAACTCGTTGACCACTAACCATTTACTGACAATTGTAGCTCTTGCAAACACTCTTATGTCGATGCAAAATGCTACTTTCGTCCCTGAACAAGAAAGAATTCGACGAGCTAACAGGTAAATCATTTGACAGCATTAAAAAATTATTTTGCGGAAAGTGTTCTAAATTATTATGTTATTTCTGTTTTTATATTATCTGTTTTAAGGTTGTAACTTTATTATGCAACGATATTTACTACGAAATTATTTTTTTCTGTTGCAGACCTTCTACAAAATCGTCTTCGACCCAACAACCTTCTCAAGAAGACAACTACGTCACGCAACAAGCTGCTTCAAAGCACGGTTGGTCATTGGTGGCCACACTTCATTGTGTCATGCTGCATGAGAAACTGAAGCAATGCATAGATTTCAAAGAACCGTTAGTGGAAACTCTGGCACTGCGATGGCAAGACAGGTGTGTCGAAGTCAGAGATGCTGCTCAAGCACTATTGTTAGCAGAACTTTCTCGGATAGGAGTGGAAGGCAGGAAGAAATTGGTTGATCTATGGGCTCCGTATTTACCAAGTCATCTTGTTGATCCATTTTCCAATCCAGCTATTGGAAATGCCAACCAGCAACAAGCACAGACGCCTGTGACCACTCCATCAAGTCAAGGTGATCCTGTTGGAGATGATCATTCTTCAGTTAGTGGGGGAGGAACTTCAGATCCCGACTTTGATGAAGATGGTGAAGGTTTGTTAAAAATTATTTTGTTTTTTGGAAATTGTAATAGTTGGTAACCTGATAAATGCGTTCAATGTCAATAATTATGTTTCCAATCAGAGCCTGGATTAAAACCATCTCCTTCAGAACACAAGCGTAAGCAAACGACAGCCATCATTTTGCTTGGGGTTCTTGGAGCTGAGTTTGGACAAGAGATTACTGCGAGAAATATAGACCCTGCTAAAAATAAAGGAGTGGAAGGATTTGGTGTCGGCAATAGCAATTTGGCTCGATTGACAAGTAAGAATTTATGTCACTCACTCAGTACATTGTACACAGGTAAATTTAATTATTCGGGATGACTTAATTATTTCATTAAATTATTTAGGTAAAGCGCTGACTCACTTATTGTTGAGTCCACAGCACCCGAACGCTCATGCACATGCTAAGCTGTCTGGGAGTGTGACGGTGACAACGCCATATTCATCCCTTCGACGGGCTGCCATTGATTTGATTGGACGTGGGTTTACAGTGTGGGAAGCGTTTTTGGATGTTTCTAAAGTTCTTTTAGCTCTTTTGGAACTTTGTTGCGAGGCAGATAATCTCGTACCAAGGTCAGATTTCTTTTGTCAACTCAACTTCACCGTGATGAATGTGTTAATATTTTATTTTATATTACATTAATAACTTCTCATTTGAAATTCACAGTATGTCATTCGGCCTACCTCTTACACCTCCAGCTGACGCCTGTAAGTCATTATTTATCTCGTTTAAGTTCTTAAGATTTAAAACTTTTATGCAATTGTTCTGTTCTTGTTTTTCCAGGTCGTACGGCCAGACATGCTTTAACTTTAATCGCAACTGCGAGACCTGCTGCTTTCATTACAACGATGGCCAGAGAAGTGGCTAGATATAACACGCTGCAACAGAATGCCCAAGCGATACAAATTAATTTGAATAATATTATACTAAACCGATCGAAACCAGAAATATTGCGAGTTATTGAATTGCTAATTGAAAAAATGCAGTCAGAAATCTCAGAGCTCATTGTTGAGGTATTTTTCAATTAAAATGCTAATTTTATGTGTTACAAGTAATTGGTACCATAACTTAACTTACATTTTCTAAATTCAGGTTATGGACATCGTGCTACATTGTGTTGACCATGGTCATCTGAAAACTCGTGGTCTAGCTGAAGTGTTCCCTGTTCTGTGCCGTTTTTCCCAAGTCAGTCATTGTCCAACTACCCGTCGAATTGCAGTTGGATCCAAAACTGGAAATTTGGCTATTTATGAATTGCGATCGTCAAAATGTCAATCGATTGGTGCCCACTCCAGCGCTATTACCGCTTGTGCATTTTCTCCAGATGGAAAATTCCTCGCAAGTTATACATGCACAGAAAATAAGATGTCGTTTTGGCAGGTATACTGTCATACTATCTGTGATTGGAAAATTCAGATTTGTAGAGATAATTTTGAAATGTTTACATAATATTTTTTCTTTTTCTCGTTTTAGCAATCGAGCTCAGGAATGTTTGGCTTAGGTCATACACAGACCCGTTGTGTCAAAACGATCAGTACTATTCCTCTTCCAGAGAACCTCAAAAATACAATCCGATCTCCAAAACTGGTATGGACTGGGTCCCGGAATGTGAGTCTACTTTTGGCAGATGGATCGGAAAATCGATATGGTGTCTAAAGAAATCTCATCTAGTCAATTTAATATGATACAAACTAATTGTTATTCTGTGTTGATTTCCAATACTGTCTCTAGTATACAATTTTAGTTACCGCTATGCGTTATAAGAATCAGATATATTAAATATATGATAATATCAGATTAGCATCTGTAATAATACTAACCTAATCGAATCATATTGGTATAAATGCAGTTACTATGTTCTTTTCGTATTTAAAGGTGCAAATATTATGGCTACCTTTCGTTCTCGTTGCATGTGTTAGTAACCATAATATGTAACTATCAATCTCTCCAGTTCGATCAACACTACTGCATGTCTACTGTTTAGTGCTAGTAGTAAAGTAGTATTACTTATTATTGAATATATAGCTTATTATTATATATTCGCATTATAAATGTAAAAAAAACAATGATAGCAAAGAATATGATTGCTATATCCAAAGCATTCCATTTAATCAAAGCGCAAATGTTCCGTGAAGTGTAATAATTATTACAATCAACCGTTATTATGCGGCATTATTAATGAAAATTTAGCCATATGCTAATAAATCAAAGTAGCAAATGTAAATCGACTGAAGCTTTCTAATTATTTATCTGAAGATTTACGTTTATTTGCACAATATGTGGGTAATTTCCGACGTAAGAGCATACAGGCTCCGTTTCATGTAAAATCGATTAAAGGCCTGGCACACGGCGTCACGTTAACGTTATCACATAATCAATTGGTTTCCACAACACAAGAACACACCTCACATGCTCTCTAAGCTACATTTACATGTACAGAGCGAAGGAATGAAGAACTAGTTTGTTTTTTACGATTAATTCCATGTTAGCTATCCCAAGGAAAAGTGTTTGGCATGTGATGTTAATATTTTAGTGTTGGTGAAATTGTCCATGTATAAAGCGTCTATTAGTATACCTGTCTAAGAATGGCTACTTTTGCATGACACATTTTACATCGCATTTCACTAATACATTATTTGTTGTATGTAAAGTCTTCAATTGTAGTGTTAGACAATTTGTAAGGTTTTCTTTGTGTCAATCGCGTGTACGTATAGGAATATATGGTACATAATTTCCAGCCACAATTCATTCAACTCTACAAATCAATAGATTGATTTTTTTATGTGGGATACTTACACACACACTTACATCTTCATTCTTTAAAAGAGATTATAATTGCATGTCCATACTAAAAGCCGGCGTACATAGTCTGACCTGACAGTTGAATTCGCGAATTTTACACGATACGTCATTGTCTAATTTTCTAGGTGTATAAAAGATACTTAAGAATGGGTTTCTTGGACTTTCAAGTTGCATTTCTCCGATCGGAACTAACAAAAGAAGGATGATAGCTAATGCACTTACTTGTGGGGTTCCTGCGGATTCGTGAACGTAGTACAAATCATCTTGCAAGTATTATACTTACGAGGAATAATTCACTACCTACGTTAGATCATAACTTTACAAGAGTGGGAAAACTTATCTGAAGTTTTTTAGTACTCAGTACTATATTGTTTACTCTCTACTCCAATACTTATAAGGTGGTTAAAAGTTGGGATTATGGAGGAGAATCATTCATAATAAAAATTTGAACTAATGTAAGCATTAGCTTATATAAAGCCAGTTTCACTCCGTGTGTGTGTGTGTGTAAATTGCAAGACTATTAAGAGCTGTGCATGATGCATGTACAAAGTTTATGGTTTTATTAGATATGATAGCTGCAACGTTGTTCCATGAAGTCATTTGCTATTGCTGGTACCGACAGTAGAAAATGCAATTTCATTGCCAATTTATGCTACTCTTCAAGTCAAAAGTCAAAAGTGGCAGGTAGTCTGTTTTCTGCATGCTAGATCAACGTCTCTCTTTCCCGTACAAATACACATATCTGTATTAGGTACAACGTTATCCACATTGTGTTTTCCATCTAACTAACTCTATTGTATACTGTATAGTGTGCTAAACCACTGCAGTGTGGTCTCTCTCTCTCTCTCTTTCTCTATTCTATACGTAGTAGCCATTTACATGATCATGTATTAAAAAGTATTCTATTGTTTTTTACAATATACAACTTGGGCTTGCCCGATAGTCTGGATGTCTACCTGTGATTCGATTTGCTTTGGTTACCTGCCCCCACATTAGCGAGACTTGCACTCTACTCAGCTCGCTCATTCACATTAATGCATAATCGTAGCGCAATAATAATAGTGTGTATACTTTTGAGGTATAAAACTAGAGCACTAAACGCTACACGACAACAGCTACTGCCCAGCTATTTAATAAGTCGATTATTCCGTCCAGAGTCCAGTTCCTGTGGGGAATAATACTGTACGTACGTATTAAAGAACTACTAGCCAATACAGGAATACAATGTTCTCTGTGTGTGCACTTATGACCTGTTACCTGTAACAATTACATCCTACCAAATCACATCACATCACAGACCTATACTCTCCATACTTTTCTTCGTGCAAACTACGGAATGAAACTTTATAATTTAGTTGTTGCAACTCTTGTACATAGTTTACTACGTTAGCCGCAGCCACACAATCATGTCATTTCCATCTCATCTCATCGTTAGTCTGTCTGTTGAGCTTGGATGGAAAGCTTCATTGGATCAACGCATCCATTTAGTCTCATCTCACATGTAAATTCTATACTCCCATCAGTCTCCTGTGCCAATAATACACAAAAGTATAGCAATTTATAATAACACGGGAAAATGTGATTCAAGTGATATTTATTCTTAGCTTATAAATATGTAATAATTCTGAAATTGGTTTTTCAGAGACCACTGTAATTAAAGAGATTGCGATTGTGACGACGACTTTGTCGTATCCTTGTATTTGACAGGAACTATACATTTGAATGTTATGATAACAAAATTGAAAATACTATGTTAAACAAAATGGCAATGATTTTCTTACACCGTCCGACATGAAGAGCCTGTTCAAAAGTATCTTTGTAATAAATCCATTTTCGAGATCCTAGTGATGTAATGGTGCTGTTTTGATGCAATTATACGAGTGTTTTCTAAATGGAGATTTCATTTTTGTGGAAATTGAGGACGCGATTTATTGTGGCTAAGAGTCCTAAATTAATAATGGCACCTCTTCCCGACACTCTTCTGTTTTTGTTATTTCTAAATGCATTTATACTTAGCTGTAGTGCGCAGTTTGTGCAGCCAAATTCTCCGAATAGCTTTGAAAGTGTGTTTTTCGGTGGAAATAGGAATTCTGATACTAATAGCATCAATAACAACAATAATAATCGTGATAACAAATACAACTACGATCGGAATGGAATCGGAAACTCTTCAGAAATTGTCTACTTTTTCCACAAATTAGAAACTGCTGAGAGAACTCATCACAATACTTCCAGAATGTATGTATAATATATGATTCCTTGTAGCTTTAAGTACATTTTTGAGTACTTTATGCTATGGAAAATTTATGGTCGTAAAACGTTTACTCTTATTTCACTCAAATTACAATCAATGTGATAATGCAAATGAAAATTTTCTTCGTTTCAATGAGAATCATATTTCACTCCTTTTTTTCAGTCGCTACATGCTCGTTGCACCGGCACTAATTCAGCCAGCATCTATCTATTCTGCTGCAATAACGATTATGGAGAATCAGATGAGGGATTCTGAATACGAACTACAAAACATTGACGTGCGCTTATCTCTATTCAAGGATGGGGCTGATATTCAAGGAGCAACTAAAATTATGGCTGCTGGCACAACGGAAACACTTAGCATTTTGGTGAGAAGTTATTCTGAACTAAAATAGTGGAAATAATAACTTCATTATTTATAATGAAAGTGGGTAGTTGTGGCGTGTGTTGTATGTAGAGATGGATAATGTGAGTATCATCTTGTTAATTTAATTTACGATCTGTCCATTTCAGGTACCAAAGCAGCTAACGGCCGGACTCTACAAGATTAGAGTGGAAGGAAATTATCTAAATTCTCAGGGTGGAACTTTATTTTCAGCGGAGTCTGTCCTCAAGTATTCTGAAAAGTTTCTCTCCATTCTCATACAAACTAATCGTTTCGTGTTCTCAGGAGGACAGCAAGGTCAGTGTTTATTCTTTGCATAAAAATCCTAGATTAAACCATTATATTGAAAGATAAATCCGGAATGCTTCAATCCTTCAACTCAAGAAACGATGTATACTTGAGTTACATATAATGTATTTTTAATTAACAATCTGTTAATTACATTTGCACTTGCTTCACCTATTGCATTTATTATATCAAGGTCCGTTTTCCTGCTATTGTAGCTTTTCTTTCTGCCATGAAGTCTTCTGTGTGTCAATCTTTGCAAAATTAAAATGAATGCTGGCGTAAAAAAATGCAGACAGACGAGTAGTGCTGCTGGACCATTGTTCACGATGATTTCTGCAAGGGCACATAAAAAATCAGTCAAGTTCTGATGCTGCATGCACCAGTGCTCTTTACCGCATATTGTTAACCAGACATACAGAGTACAGATACACTTTTGCATTATGATGGTGGTACAGAAGAGTCACAGAGAGAACAGCTTCTTAGCTCGTCTTCTAAATACTTCATTCAAAAAGGGCAAGGTAGTCTGAGTTTAGCAAATGCATTTTGCTTCAGGTGAAATAATACATTGAACGAAATAGAAGAGAGATTCCTAAACTGCCTTATATAAAGCTGCACTCTCTTTCTTACTCTCTATCAGTGCATGGAGTTGAGTTCTATAACCTGAGAATTGTTCCATTAATAACGTATGTATGTCTTTCCCCTATTCTAACTAAAACTAAAAAACATACTTTAAGTAAATAAAACAGGATGCTCAAATTGATTTTTGTACGACGGAAATTAAAAGCGTAGCTTGGAAAGATCACAAAGATTAATTTTCATGTGTTAGTTTCACCACATTATCCTACAGTTCTTAGTTACATTTTCAGTTGAAATCTGAGTATTTTATTTTCCTTATTATAATTCACTATAACATAACGAGTATATTTCTGTAGACTATTAGAAGATGTTTATTCTCAAAAGTATATAAGATTTACAATAGTATAATTTATGCTATTAAGTATATCATATATGCTTATCATTATATTATATTCCTTGAGAGACTAAAGCAATGCCGTCATATGTTATTGCTAGGGCCATTTCTTAATTCCAACTTCTCGGGCAGCAGGTTCAACTTATTATCTTTCACACATGCCTAATCCTTACTTTGTAAATGGCAAAGAAATGTTGACAAAAACAAGGTAATAAATTGCTAGTGCTCATTATCAATTATACACTATCAGAAGGGCATTGATTATATTCTATAGAGCAGATTCTGTATCCGTATCAGTAGTAGTGTGAGAAGTATGTCTCTACTTATAAGCTTAAACAGCCGCAGATTTAGGTGTCAATGTTTTACAAAGTGAGCATTCACAAAGGTTGAAATTGTTACCCACACAGTATGCAAATCTCTGTACAAAAGACTCGAAGGTAGTGCTACTACTAAAGTTGAATTCAGATTAAGATGATCGCGATTTGTCTCTGGATTCAGGTTCATGTAGTTAGGTCAGGTGTACACAATTGGACAATTCGGTCTCTGCCTAGCTGTCTTAGCTAATCCTAGCATAATTCTTCTATATGCAAAAATTCCAGTTGCTTCTACAGACGCGTTACGACTTATTGTATGTAGTACAATAAATATAAATGTGTTCAATCTTTCTTTTCCCGTATAACTATCTTGCAATTGTTATATATAAGATACACATGCAACACGCAACGTTCATAAGTATATACAACTCGAAATTTCGAATAAATCTCTCATGTCCAACCGGTTGTGATTTAACTGTTTTACCGCACTCTGGCTGCTTACGCAAATAGTGTAGAATGTTATAGGTTAGATTTGAAGCTTTATCTGAATTAAATGCACTTATGCTAGTTATCCAAGAGATACTAAATATTCAGTAACTTCATTGTTGTATTCTATGGAATAATTTTATTAACAGAATACACATGTTCACAATTTAAGAGTAATCTGCATACAATACAAAATACATACAAGAAAACACGTAAAACATGATTATTGTTTTGTCTTCATAAATCTGCACAGTCTCTGTCATTTAAAGCGTTATAATGCGTGAAGTATAAGCTTAGAATGCTATATATTAATGTATGAAAACTTTTATTTTTGAAATGATCGTTAATTATTATTATTGTTTGTGATTCATATAAGAAATAAATACAAATATTAGAGTATCTACTTGTGTTGTACATACCAATGTACCCAAAACAAAAGTCTTAAAGTCAGTATTTTAGTGGTCAAATGTGCGAAATGACTCAAAACACAATTATACACTCTCCTTGAGTAATTTTTTATTTTCACAGGAAAGCTGTTAGTTGCTGTTAAGAATGAAAGAGGCTGGATTTTAAAGAGAGTGATACCTAGACGAAGAGTTTTATGTATTTGTAATTGAATATCATTTCCCAAACAAGTTTTCGCATTTTCCTTTCATTAGTATTGTCGCTCTCGTCCGCAGCATGGCACAATAGAATTGCGTTTAGCCAGCATTGTGTTTTAATTAAACGGACTCTCAGTCTAGTAGAGTCTAGTCTACTAGTCTGCACCCTAAGTACAACCTCATGACTATGACAGACATTAAATTCTGCATTGGCAGGCACAACGAAGAACAAAGTGAGTCGTTTTGTCTCACTCATGTTATTTGAAGGTGGTGGATATTGCATTATATTATCTGACGATAAGTAAGGATAATTCGATGACAAAGAAAAAATGTAATTGTTTCATTCTTTCTGCAAAATATATGTCCCTGCATCCCAAACCTACCATTTTCCACTGGTAATATTGATAATCACAGTCACGCAAAGTACCTGCTAATATGAAATAGACCTAATGCAAACATGCACACAAAGATATAAACATTTCAGACAAGTTTTTCATCTCCTCCCTCAATGTTTTGTATAAACATTAGCATTTGGAATGGCAAATATTAAAACTGTGATAAAAACATTATTTAATTTTGCGAGGAAAATAGCAATTAAATGCTGGCTTCTTAAAGTTTAATTGGAATGAGTCTTAAGGAGTATTCTACAGGATTCTGTGAGACAATATACATTGGGATAAGAATTTTAAAATAAAAGCTTGAGAGCACTCCAAAAAACCCTAAATTTTTCCTGTACAGAATTTTAATGTTGAAAATGTTGGAAACCTGTGCCCTCGAAAAATATGAGCAAATTTCAGAAACGTTTGATTCATTACACTACATTAAGCCGGTCTCCTTGAATCAGGGTTGGAAATCTTGTCAACTCCTCCTTAAAGTGTTAGTATTCTTAAGATGACGCATTCCGTAAGAAAAGTGCCTTAGATAAATGATTTATGGCTTTCATATTTTCAGTAAAATTTCGAGTCATCATGCTAAAACGGGATCTGCTGCCATA
>JAAAYG020020516.1:0-16218 GCA_009936455.2 Tomocerus minor
AATTCCTGAGATGTGAATATCGGTTTTAGGGATATTTTAAAACTATTTTAGGGACATTTTAAATTATTTTAGGGATGTCTTAATAGGCACCCAATCAAAATCTAACAAAAAACAGTGACTTGAACAATTAATTATATACTTTTCCAAGTTTTAACATTAGTATATTTTAGAATAATTGTTACATCTGTTTAAATTGAGGGATAAGAAAAACTTCTGCTCCCTCTAGTGATTTAGTTTCATATTTGTACATGGAAACATTTCTAGACTTGTTTCTGATTTGCAGCTATCGTTACTTTTAGCGTAGAATGTATTTAGATTAGAACTGCCTTTGTGGCATTTCTCCCCTTCGATTCATCTAAACAATGCGTTAAGAAAGTACAACGATTATCATCCTGACACCTCAAAGATTTCATGTTGCCGGGCGTCATGTATAATGCAGCCGAAGGCCGGGTAAAATGTAGCTCGAAGCCAGTATAATGTAGCCGGGCACATAGTAGCCAGACAAACGGGTATAATGTAGCCGGAAGCCGGGTATAATGTAGCCGGAAGCCGGGTATAATGTAGCCGGAAGCCGGGTATAATGTAGCCGGAAGCCGGGTTTAATGTAGCCGGAAGCCGGGTATTATGTAACCAGAAGCCGGGTTTAATGTAGCATGGCGCCGGGTATAATGTAGCCGGGAGCCGGGTATATTGTAGCCTGGCGCCAGCTATACTAACTAACAACAAATAAGAAACAGGAAGATAAAATTATATTAGAGCCAATAAGACCTTAGTACCGTCTGCGTACAGTACCAGGCAAATAAAATAAATCAAAGAATTGTATCTATGACAAATACCTATACACAAATTCACATTCTCTATGTTCACTGGCTCCAGTAGCTGGTAAAGAGAGACATTTCTAATAAATAAAAAATAGAAAGAAATAATAGTCATACATTTATGACTGGTGTTTTTACTTCCGTATATGGGCCACAGTAATCCAATTTATTAGGACATGTTCAGTACATTAAATATTTAATTTGGTAATTGTATTACGCATTAACTCTCCACTTACCCATATAACTTCTAATTCGCAAATATTCTTACAAATAATATAAATGTAGTGTTTATTTGGTTCTAAAAGTTGTTCCTAGGTATTCAAAACATGTGGATCAGCATTAACTGAAACTGTGGTTAAAAATTTTAAAATTTTAGAAAAAATACTTACATAACGAAAGTATAAGTTATCAAATAACTTATATAATATCGTCCATATCATTAATTCCAAAATGACTTCTAAAACCTTAGGCAAATTTATAGACAAATATTTCGAGCTCACAGACATTTTCAATCTGGGGATATTTGACTACAACTGTGAAAGACGAATTCTAATTCCCACTAAAGCAAAGAAAAAACGACTTTTAACTTTTTTTGGAATAATAATTTTGTGTTTAGAAACCATATACACGGTCTCCATTTTGGTGTCACAAATTTTTTTGAAAGAGCCATTCTTTAACGTAACTCAACTTGTACTCAATCTACTTTGTAACACAGTTGGAATTCCCTGTTTGATTGGTTATTGCCTCCTTTTCATTCTAGACAACGATTTCTGTTTCTTGATAAACAATCTGATTCGTTATGAAGCTCTACACACCCGTAAGTTCCGTACAACATTATTACCTCCTAGTTGAAATCACTATGACATTCATTAGATATATTTACATGAAACATTTATAGTTACTTCAAAAAACATGTTTATTTTTGTGTCCTTTAAAACAGAAAAATATTCGCAGCATCTGAAAACGTCGAACATAGTGACAATAATTTATGATATTATTATTCAGACAGTATTGCCAGTAATTCTCTTGTTGATTTTCCTGGTATCCTCTGTGCTGCCTTTAACAGATTTCCACCCTTTTGTGCACTTTACGGTGTTTTATAAAATTAAATTGAGTTTTATTAGTTTTTTTGTATTATTTGTCATACATTTTTATTGGTTTGTTCAGATATTCGTTCTCATAGGTGTGATGTTCATTGTTACTTTCTTATACATTCACACTACATATCAATGGATTACCAGTCTGTCATCTGATGCACGAATGAAATGCTTCATTAGGCAAGAATCCTCCAGTGTCCTTCGTAGAAAATTTATTTCTGATAAAAAAATGTACATTATCTTATTGTTACTAAATCATTATATGATGGAAGCTACTACACTTGCAATGCCCATGTTTGTTGGTGCAGGGATGCTTCTTAATATAATTTTTTACTTTGTCGTTATAAAAGGGTATTCAAAAATTGGGATTTTGTTGTACATAGCGTCGTGTTACGCAGCTAATTTGGTAATGCTTAGCTTGGCTTTTTTTCTAAGCCAATGTGGTACATTAAATACCCGATCCAAAAATTTCACTGACTACTGGAATTCCCTCCTCCTTGATAAAGAATTACGACATCAAACTGCCTATTTCCGTCCTTTAAGAGTATACGTTGGTCGCTATTTTTATGCGACTAGACTAACAGCGATGACAATTTTTTACAACATTTTAAGTAATACTATTACTGCCCTACTTGCAATTAATTTTTAAATTTTAAGCACAGCTCTGAGCACTTGCTTATATGAGCCAGAAATTGGCCTACAATCAAAAAAGCTGTAATAAAATATCGATACATGTTTACGGAATATACTAACTGTATATAAATATATAGATATATATTGCATGCATACTATGTATTTAATGAAATATTTCATTTTTGTATATTAATTAACTGAAAGTAAATTATTTTTTAATAAATTATAGCATCGTCAATCTTTTTTTCATTGTATTAGAAAATCATTATTTTTACAAAATAATTCATTTTCTGCAACATTTACATCGTATTTTGCCTTCATAGGTTACATTAGAAAGGCTGGTATAATTGTTGGACCACTAAACTGTAGTCAAGAAGGAACAATTGTTTTAAATAGAACTTTAGTTTTCTTTGGTACCTACGGAATAAGCAAACTATTATGTATGAAATTCGGTATACATTGATTTTTAATCGGTTAACTGTGCGGATGGGGAATAAAGGCATAACCTCCAGACTGAACTACTGCAGTGCGGCAATATTATACTTTAATATAATCAAGGTATTTAATTATATTTTAAATAAGTAGACATTCCCTTCTCCTGTCATTGATATTTATAATTATTTGGTATACCAACAATCGACATATTAATATAAATTAAATATTACAAGTAGGGATGACGTGTATTTGATAGAATTCATCTATGATTTACACATACGTATGAAAGACTATGTAGTGAATAAGTTAAATGTCATACTTGCTTTGAAACCGGGTAAATTGTAATTGAACTATAAAGCCGTTTCGTTAGATAAATCATTGGTTTCTTGGAGACTAGCTTGTCAATTTTTGATATAATCATATAAATATAAATTGCATAGTATCCATGGCTGATGGTTCCGCAATTGATCGACAGTAATCCAGTTTATTTGGACTTGTTCAGCAAAAGGTTTTTGTTTTGTAAATGTATCGCAACCTTTGACAATTACCAAAATGGTTAGTAATGCTTAGCTTGGCTAGTTTCCTAATCCCAATGTAGACAATTGTATATACGATTCATCAATTTCACCGACTAATGGAAAACCATCTATGTTAATACAGGAATTCAAAGGCAGACTCTCCGTCCTTTAAGAGTATAGGTTGGGTGCTATTTTTATGACTTGTTAAATGACAAGTTTCTACATTATTTTAAGAAGGGTTGTATATTGTCCGGATGAAATTCAATTTTATCATTTTATCCATCCATAAAATCCACTTGGACAAAATTGGATAGGATGAAATTCCATGTTAATTACTATTTCATCCGGCCAAAACAAAAAATTAAGGTGGATAAAACCAATGTCATCCAAATTTGACCAACCCCTTCATTTTATCCACCGCAACCCTGATTTTAAGTCGTACTATCTTTACAAAAAATTATTTACCACTTTCTATGGACTAGGTACTATAAATTTTGGTTAGGTTATATATTTAATTCTGTTTTAATTCGATCTCAAAAAATCGAAACTGGGATTGAGCTTAGGTTTCGGTGTTTATATTTATCATGGCACTGAAACAATTCAGAGTACACATACATACTAGACCGGCATGCTCCAGTCCAAAAAATCAAATTGTAACTTCTTTGAAGTTTAAAATTTTATTTTATTATTTTTAGGAAGTCTATCTCCGTCAAGGATTTTGTTTGCCTTTGAATATTTGCATAAGATAAAATAAAATATAAAATAGCAGCAGCTATTCAAATCTGCTTCATACAATCCGTAGTCGAAAGTGGAATATTTTGTCCATTTTCATGTACAGAAAAAACAATGGGACACTTGTAACTAATGTCAAAAGTATGAATTCATGAATTCCTTCAGTGTTAACACTTAAGTAATTATTCATTACTATTATTCAGAGAGAAAATCTTCTCATTTAACTATTCACTAAAATACGTTTATTGTTTATTTTTCCCCACTATAATTTTGTCATCTACTATATATATCAGAAGAAAATAGTATGTTAGAAGAATAAAACGAACTTGAACTATTTCTCGGAATCCAACAACTTCTTATCATGTATGAACAATAGTTTACGACACTCATTTTGGTCGGAGATACGCGGCTATAAAATTGTGTTAACGATATTCTTTATTTTTCCAAATTATTTTTAAAATATTTTGCAAATAGTTTTTAGCAATATTACTCATTTCGCTTAACAAAATTTTTAATTTTGAAACCAATTTTCCACTGGTTACAATAAATATGCCACTGCGCTTTGATAACCATGGATTATAAAGAATTTTTGTTAATATACCGATTCTCAAATAGTTATATAATTTTTATTTTTGGTTACAAGAAGGGCCTGAAAAAATAAAAAGGCAAACCATTAAAAATCTCATTCAAAAATTTTAAAATTGTTCATAAGCTGAGGAATCTTACTTGTAATCTGGACATTAAATTTCCTGACTGTCTCTCCCAACGAATTTGCAGCGACACACACATATTCTCCAGCGTGGCCGAAATTAATTTTAGGAATCTCTAAAACGTGATGCCCTTTAGAATTGACACTTGTCTCGTAATCCGATCCACTCCCGACAATTATTAACTGCAAATATGAAATATTTTAATTAAATTTTACGTCCTTTTCCACAAATGAAGCAAATTATAGTTTTATACCTGATCATTGTGATCCCAGTATAGGAATGGTTTCTCTTCTCCTTGGACTGGGCAAACAATGCGAGCGTAAGTTCCGTTTTCAAAGACCAAATTTTTCTGATATTTCTCATCCGTAAAATATGGGGATCTGGCATCTTTTTCGAATACGACAAAGAATCATTGTAATAAAAATAAATATTTCAATAAATCTAAAATCTTCTAATTCCACAAATTATATAAATGTACTAACATCTCATTTCAAAACTTTTGTAAACTTTTATGGAGTCCTTAGAATTGGTAAAATACGCATAGCAATACACTCCAATAATATCTATTGGCAAAGATAAATTTGCACTGCGAACTCCACTGTATTCATATTTGCCTTCGGGATTTTGATTTCGGTAGTCTTCGTATACTATAATAATTTAATTATTTGAATATAAAAGACAGAAATTTTAATTGAGTGAATTTTTGATTATTTTGGTAAATTACAATTATTTGGCAGAGTTTTCTTCCTTCCATCTGCAAATCGCAAGACAATAAACAAATTCCTTCCAAATAGATAATAAGAGCCTTCACACCTGATGTAATTAGTGTTATTTGCATATAGAATCTTGGGGATGTCTTTGAGTCTTAATATTTCATTCACAGGAGCATTCTTCCAATCAAAATCTAGCAAAAATAGTGACTTATATTGTGGGCAAGTAATAACATACCTTTCCAAGTTTTACCATTAATTAGAGTAATAGTTACATCTGTTTAAATTGAGGGATAAGAAAAACTTCTGCTCCCTCCATATATTAGCAATCCCGCAACGCGCAACTCCATTATAGTGATTTAGTTTCATATTTGTACATGGAAACATTTCTAGACTTGTTTCTGATTTGCAGCTATCGTTACTTTTAGCGTAGAATATATTTAGATTGGAGCTGTCTTTGTTGCATTTCTCCCCTTCATCTAAACAATGCGATAAGAAGGTACAACGATTATCGTCCTGGCACCTCAAAGTTTTCACAAATTTTTCATGCGAATTAGTCTTGCAGTAAACGTCCCCGTGACCATTATGGAAATGTATCGTTGGTGGTTCTAGAAATAAAGTTGGATTTCAAAACTATTTTTATGGAAGTACATATTTCAATATTCATTACTAATAGAATTAATTTTTAAAGCTCATTTTCGCTAACCAATAATTGTAATTCGCCAATCATGATGAGCAATTGGAGTAAAACAACTGAGAATGAGATTTTCTACATTATCCACTGGCAGTAGTCGTATGATAATAGAATTTTTACTGTCATGTATTCTCTCAAAAGGGACAGTATTTGGAGATACTTGCATCGATACTTTTTGTGTTGTCGAGTTGCACTGAAATATCCTAGACTCATCACTAAAAATATTCATGTCATCGGCCCATGGAGTGAGTTGTAAATCTAATCACACAAATTATATTCTTATTAATGATATTCTTCAATAAAAATTACTACTTTTAAATGTTTATTTTGTGTTATTTAAATTTAAATTAAGTTTATTGCTTTAAGTATAATTATTAAAGACATGACATACGTACGTATCACGTGTATATTTAATATTTACCTTTGTATCTCAGAATTTCTACTGTCTCCTGACTTGTTACATTTCCAGCACGACAGAAATATCTACCAGGATAAAGATTCAATCGCAGAGGGAATCCCCTAATAGGGTTAAATGGTGCGTGTACAACAACTTCTTCGCCAGATTCTTCGACTTTGATCAAATAAACAGGAATAGTCGGATTTGTTACAGGACAAGCAACACCATAAAAATCTGGCGCTTTGAAAGTTTGCTCACTTTCCAGAAATACAGATGAATTAAGAGATACAAACACCAACAATTGTGTTTTTTCCAATGGCAATTCGACATGAGAACAAGTAATGGCTCCAGAAACGTTGGTGGTAAACCTGGCATCGTATATGATTTTATATTTTGCACTGTCCAAATCGTTGACATCATCGACGTATATTTGAGGCATCCACAAATGAATTTTCTCTCCCTTTAATTAAGAATATAATTATTGGTGCCATAATATAGAATGTAAAATATTGTATAAAGGAAATTTATTGGTTTACAAATTCTCCTTCAAAGTTCCATTGTATTGGATCGGTAGATGTGCAGCTTATCGTCAAATCGGTTTGCGTGTCAGCAAATATCCCATCCTTTTGAGCTGATATTTTCCATCCTGTGACATTATCTAAGGAAATGTGTGGTAGTGCTTCTGCTCGAAGAAAAAGGAAATTTACTAGTACCAGAATCAAAACTCTCATTTTTACAATTTATTGTACCCTACAAGTTGATATTGGTTCACTGTAAATAATGCACTACCGGCGAGCTCAACGGCTTTGAGGGAACTACAAAAATATTTATTAGAAAACCATTTTTGCAAAGCTAGTATAGTGTATAGCCAGAAAAGTTTTGAGAGACTGTGAAGTGTGGATTATAAGTAAGTTTTGCATGGCACTACCCCACTATACTAATATGCGTGTTGGTTCTTAATAATATTCTAATTCCTATTATCAAGGAGAAGTAAAGAAACTTGTTTACTGTTATTGAACTTTTTCACGGCCGTCACTAGCATCAGACTTTTTTACCACAAATTTAGTATTCCCCTTGTCTTAGTCTTGCATTCAGAAGGAAACACATTTGCCTGCGGTTTATTAAACTCATTTCTCTTGGAAATAGATATTGATAATATTGATATTATACTGTGGGACTGCTTTATTAAGAGAAAATTAGATCATAAATATTACCTAATTAATACTAAAACTTCTATAGTGTACGTATGATACCAACTATGTGGGCTACTGAATAATAAATGGCTCATATGTGCGTTGTTGAAAGAAAGCTCACGCGGTCAGGTCAGGGATACCAGGCTTATATACATTAAATAATTCGGAAAAACATATTTTTGTTCCCTTGACATTTTCTCATCTTTGCAATTTTATAAAATTTTATGTTTAAAAGGATACTCACTCTCTGTGTTTTGAAACTGTAATTTTGAATTTTTATGCCTATTTTTCGTTTTTATTTAATTGAAATTATCCACTTTGGTTACAGTTACGACTATCAAAACCAAGACCAAGAAAATATTTTACATTGGAAAAATTACTCAATCAAATAAAAATGGACTTTATATAGTTCACGATGACAGCTAAGGTTTCTTATTCGACAAGTGTACTAAGAAGCCGTTTTAATTTAAAATCATCACAGAAAAAAGTGGGGATTATCAGACAAAAAAAGACCAATTATTTAAAAGGTCATTTTAACTCTACTGTTATTTTCTTTGAAATAATTTGCATTTCTGGGGGCAAATGGGGGATGAAAGTTTTTATATATATAACAGTGTTAGGAACTTGAATAAAGAATTATGGAACAATTAAAATTCCCAAATTCAAAGTTTTTTATAAACATACAATAGCACTTTCTAACTTAGATGTTCAATTTAACTAGCCAAGATTATGGCAGCTGCACAATGAAAACTTTTCCGTTTATTAAATGTTTATTGTCATCGAAAGTGGTAACTTACAATAAAACTTTGATTGCTAACATTGGTTTTTAAAATGACAACTGTATTGTTGGCCGGATTGAAAGTTTGTATGCGTTAAACTCATTGAATTGGCAGTATCACCATCACAAAATGTGTGTATATATATATTGGATATTATTCAGATAATATAATTCAGTTTTATTTAGTCAGAAATCCAATTGATAGAAAGAGCAATACATTTTTTTGTATGTTGTCCAGAAACAATTCCTTACAAACAAACCATTTTTAACAAATTTTTAAACGGATTAACAATCATTAATTTGAAGGAGCACTTGATCCGACGCTTGGTCCACTGGATCCAACGCTGGGTCCACTTGATCCTACGCTGGGTCCACTTGATCCAACGCTTACTGCACCACCTGATCCTCCAGTGCCTGCTCCAGTTCCTGCTCCAAATCCTGCAGCTAATCCACTTACAGCGCCTAGTGCACCACCAAGACCAGCTTTACCGGCAGCTGCTAAACTTGCGCCAGCTCCCACAGCAGCACCAACACCAGCTTTACCGGTAGCTGCTAAACCGGCACCAACTCCCGCAGCAGCTCCTCCAGCAGCTTTTGCAACGTTTTGAACAACACCAACTACTTTTCCAGCTGCATCAAGTACAACACCTACTTGTCCGTTTTGACTAGCACCTCCGCTTGAGGCAGCACCTACGTTTTGGGCAGCACTGTCACCTTTTCCTTCACCACCGGCACCGGCACCGGCATTGCCACCGGCACTGCCACCTAAACTCAAACCGCCACTGGCACCGGCACCGCCACCGGCACCGCCACCGAAACTGAAACCGAAACCGACACCGCCTTCCTACAGGAAATTAAAATAGATTCTAGCATTTAACAGACGCGTAGGATAAATCATTAGTAATGCTCTCCTACTGTTACTAACTTTTATTCATTTACATTAGATAAAATCGAGAAAGAAGATGAACTGCATTGAAATGATATACAATTGGTCAATGTTTTCGAGAAGAAATTTAAATCTCAAATGGAAATAATATTTAGTATCCCAAGAAATTTTATAAAATAGAATTTGTAAATAGTTAATATATTTATCCTTGATCACATCAAATAAATAATTTTTAATATTAATAAAGTTTACTTACGGACTGAGGTCTGGATGCAGAAACAGCGATGACCGCTGCTACTATTGCAAGCTTCAAAAGACAGTTCATGATGAAGGAATAAATGGATCAACGCTAAGTATTTGATGAAACAGAAAACTGGTTCTATACAATCACTTGGCAAATCCGTACGTATTTATACCAAATCCAGCTAGCCACATTAATATGAACTTTTTGAAAAGCACGTACAGAAGCATTCATTTGAATATGAATTTGAAGATGAATTACTTTGGAAATAATGATCACGTTTTGTAATTTTAATGTTTTATTTATAGGTTGTTGAAGATTAGTGACAGATATTTATTACATTGTTGGGCACTCTGCAAAATGTATTACATTTACAGTTTTTGAATTTCTTGTTCCCCAAAACGTTTAGATAGGCACTGAAAATAAATGAGAAATTATATAAATAAGAAAAATGATTTAACGCGGTGGGAATGGAACTAGCTGACAGTTGTAAAAAAAACTATACTAGGTACTTTTACAAATATTCTTTCAAGCAAACAGTGCGTTATTCTCCCTTTCATGATAATCTCCAAATTATTTGAACAAAAAGTAACAAGCATGAAACATTACATATGATGAATATAAATACCAATAACAACACAGATAAAAATTGATATTTTATGTTGTTACAAGAAGTTTCAATTTTTGTTTTATTTCCAACAAAGAGGATGGCCCACGACCTTTGTTTAGTAAGGATCTGTGGAGTTTCTTCATACTTTTTTATTTTGTAGAGGTCATCTCCCTGAACATTTTTGGTTAGAACAGATTCTCAAAAAAATGTATAGGGTGGACCCTGTAAGGGGTCAAAGTTGCTGTTTTTAGCCACTGTTTTTGCAAAACAATTAATAACTTCACTTACAAAAGAGCTGGAGAGTTGTAATTAGTGCCATTCGACTTACAGAAAGATGTAGTAGACGATAGACACCAATAGCGTTACATACCCCCACTTCTGGGGTACCCCTACCCCCTCCCCCAAAGTGGTCAGATTGGGTTCATACTCACCAGAAACAATCTACACATATCCCTGAACATCACAAAAATCACAAACTTAATTTTCACAGGTCCGTTTCTCCAATAAGACATGTCCCTTAGATCCCTTTGTATCCAACTGCTTACAAAACTTTGGTAAACCCTATCGTCTACTACATCTTTCTGTAAGTCGAATGGCACTAATTACAACTCTCCAGCTCTTTTGTAAGTGAAGTTATTAATTGTTTTGCAAAAACAGTGGCTAAAAACAGCAACTTTGACCCCTTACAGGGTCCACCCTATACATTTTTTTGAGAATCTGTTCTAACCAAAAATGTTCAGGGAGATGACCTCTACAAAATAAAAAAGTATGAAGAAACTCCACAGATCCTTACTAAACAAAGGTCGTGGGCCATCCTCTTTTATTTTCATTTTCTAATTTTCCAGCCTGTCAGTCTTTTTCACTCATTTCCCACCAAGATATTGGGAAGTTTTCCACTGCTTGATTTTGCATTCGAAACCTTCATTAGAATGTGCGAATTTTATGCGGCTCACTAACTGTAGGAATTAAATAGTCTGACAAAGTTACTGACAAGTGTATGTGTAATTATGCTAATTCTATTTTGTGTAACTCATATTTTAGTTTGCCATTCCTTTCTTGACAATGGAATTATGTTGTTATCAAAGCAAACACACAGATGTTGAGCTTTATACAATGGTAAAGGTATGATTGAAGAAAGCTGTCGTTTTTTCTACTCAGCGGTCGAAATTATAAAATCATCTCCATCTCTTAACGGGGCTTTCGTTACATTCTATCGGGTTTATTTAAACAGTGAAATGGACACAGAAGAGGAGAGAGCCATTTACAGTACGACTTTCGACATAAATTAAAAATGTAGCTTCTGTGGATATAACGATAACAATATTTCAATTTCTTTTTTAGCATAAAGACACTTTTCGGGACAAATCCATGTTTTGATTTAAGCAGTAAATCAATATATATATCCTGTATATATTTATTGTTTAAGTATATGCTCCAAAATAAATGTGTACAATATATATTTTGGGAATTTTCGAGCGTTTTTTTAGTTTTACAATCATGTAATTCATTACAATAGTAAAATACAGCTGAAAACTAAAAATAAATGGGCAATGAAACTTTACCAATATCAAAATCAATACTCAAGAAACAACTTCGCAACGAGCTGAACTACATGCACGCATAAGTTTCTTTCATTGGATTAAAAAACCATTATTTTTACAAAATATTTCATTTTCACAAAATATTTCATTTTCACAAAATATTTCATTTTCTGCGTGATCGGCATGATATTTTGAATTCATAGATTACATTGGAAAGGCTCACATAATATTTGGGCCGTAAAATCGCAATAATATTTTGCAATATTTCAGTCAAGAAGGAATAATTGTTTTAAATAGGTACCTACCTACTGTGGTTTTTCTTGGTTCGGAATAAATAAACCGTGCATGTATGAGATTGTGCATTTTGATTTTTAATCGGTCAAATTGTGCGGGTAGAGATTAAAGAAATAACCTTTAGGCTGAACTACTGTAATACTCAGTTTTATACTTTAATATATTCAAAGTATTACATTTCAAATAAGTAGTCATTCTTTTCTCCTGTCAGTGATATTTACCAATAATCTACATATTATTAAAAAACACATTACAATAAGTAGGAATTGGTGGAGATCATTAAAGAGCTACATACATATAGGACTGGTGAAGTTAAATACCATGATCCGTTTCTCTAAAAATTCTTGGTTTCTAGTAAACTTGCTTGTCAATTTTTAATCAACAAATACAAATTAATTAATTTGCATGGCTGATGTTTTCGTTTCCGCATTTGATCGACAGTTATCCAATTTATTTGGACATGTTCAGTAAAAGGTTTTTATTGTGCTAAATGTATCAACATTTCACTTACCAAAATGCTTGGTAATGCTTAATTAGCTTGTTTCCTAATCTCAATGTGGGAAACTATATCTACAATTCATCAATTTCATTGGCTAATGGAAAACATTCCATTTTAATCAAGGATTACGAAAGCAGACTACCTCTCTCCATCCTTCTTTAAGAGTATAGGTGAGTGCTATTTTCATGTGACTTGTTAATTGACAATTTTCTACAATATTTTAATTCGTACTATCTATGCAAAATACCATTTACTACTTTCTATGGACCACTATAAATTTTTGTAAAATTATTACGATTATTCAGAGTGACGTAGTCACGCTGTATGGATCTGTTCTGTCTGTCCGTCTGTCTGTCCCTGTGCACGATATCTTTTGAACGGATTGAAGTACAACGTTCAAATTTTCTGTGTGTCATCTGGAGGTCAAAAGGAAGACTAAGTTCTATTATGGGGTCACTACCATTACAGGGTCATGACCTAAAAAAAATTACACTTCTTCATACTTGCTGCACTCACTCACTGTTGATACAACATTTGACATTGGACACTTGACATTGGACATTTGACATTGGACATTTGACACAAGAATTGGTGTAATACTAATTCATGTTAATAGTCACTGTTGTTGATTCTACATTTAGCACAATAACACAATAATTGGTGTCTGTAGTATTAACTCATGGCATTACGCCAACGTCACTCTGATTTACAGCTATTTGAATAGTTTATATAATTCCATTTTAATGCGATGTTGGTTTACCAATAATTTGAATAACTTATTCAGATGTTCTAATAAAACGGATTACTAAGCCAATATATAGAACAATCTAACATAGGAATACTATTAACGTTTGTGTAGGTGTTTCGCAATTGCATGACGTCAGCAATATTCAATGAACCAATATGTCGTCAAAGGTTGAGCCTAAGAATTTTCATTACATGACTACCACTGGCACAGACATAACCATCTGACTTTAAACAGCTACAAGCACAAGTCTATGAATTCCATAATGGTTTCCTGAAAGCTTTATAGAATTTCATAATATGGAAGCATGTCTTTAGTTTGTCCTTTTAAAATAAATCAACTATGACAATAAAGGTGCGGCCGTTTTATACCAGAAACCGAAAACAAAATCCTATTTATTAAACGCAAAGTATAAAACTGAAGTAATATGAAATAAGTGTCATTTTAATTTAACAGATATTCTTATTGAGGTATAGTGCTAGTTACTGGAAAAATAAATTAAGCTACGGTAACAGAATTAAAAGAACAAAATTAAACACAGTAGTAACGTGAACATAATAGTGAATTTAGAGATTAACATTTTGACAACATTTTTCCTTTGAACATTTTTCATAAAGCCATTCGTTTAGGAGGAGATACGATTTCAAAAACTTGAAATTGTATTGCCCCGCCGCACCATTTGGGTTCAGTGGAATGTTTGCTCTGTAAAGTTCTAAACTTTTATATGGGACTTTCTTGGGACATTTTGAAAATTTTTACTATTTGTTACTGGACAAAAAGTCCCATATAAAAGTTCAGAATTTTACAGAGCAAACATTCCACTGAACCCGGCGGGGGCCAGTTCTGTTTTAGGTCGCCATAGGAGAGCTTATGGTATCACACATTCTGTCCGTTCGTACGTCCGTTAGCACGATACCACTTTAACGCATCAACGGAGGTTTACCATACAATGCATAAACTTTGCATATGGGCTCGTAACAAACCCTATTCAAAATGTAATAAATAGTTTTTTTTATTTATTTATTTTTTTTTACTTATTTGTACGGAAACCCAGTTTCACCTACTCACTTTTAGTCGAGGTTGAGTCTCAACTAACTATAAGTAGTTGGTTATTCGAGCCACCTTTGAATTTGGAGATAGGATTTTTCGAATTAGGTTGTCGAATGGGTACTGTGGGAGCCAATGTGATTTGATGCTCCTGGATCTCATAGAGTCCGAATGGGAAGAGTCCATGGGAAGAGTTCAGAGTTATGCAGATAGTATAAAAATTTTGATGTAGCTTCTACCTAACATCAAATTTTATAGTGACACCAATTATTATTGAAATCTTAGCGCTTCGATGCATCCGTAATATCCGCAGCATAAAAATATAATTACACTGCTTCTACTTTTCAGACATTTTATAATTTATATTGCTTTTATTGCTTGTAAGCTACTTTAAAAATATAGAAAATGCCCCAATTATATGAAATTCATAGAGAAATTAGATGACAAATTGAAATTCAGTGTTAGGTATAAAAATGTTTATACGCTAAATATAAAAAATATTATAACGTTTTTATAGTTTAAAATATAAGAAACTGCTTCTATCAAATGTGAACTACTGCTTATAGTTAAACATATTAGAACTTGCTTTTGAGAATTTCGTAAGAACCGATTGTACTATTAACTTCAATGTTAGGTAGAAACAGTATCAGACTTTTTAGAGTATCAAGAAATACAAACAATTTACGTCTAGTTGAAGCAATAATCAATATTATACTTCAACTTTTGGCGGTCCGGTTTGTGACGCCCTAACCTCGAAGTCCGGCGATGCTTGAAAAAGTCTCGTATAATATGAACTAATCGGTATGATTTGTGCGCCGGGATATACCGCCGGGATATATTAATCATACCGATTAATATATATTTTATGCCCCAAAAATATTAAAAATTTTATGGAAGCACTATGAATTATAAAGTGTCCGAATAATAGAAGCAGAGTGTTTGTTTTTATACTGCAGGAAATTATGGGTGCATAGAAGCGATAAGATTTCCGTAACACTTTCTTTCACTATAAAATTCAATGTTAGGTAGATGCGGTATTAATATTTTTATACTATTTAACTAACAATGTATTAGAAGCACAATAGCTATTTTGATATAGGTAACTACCTTTTAAATGGACAAAAAGTGAGCGCGCGTTATCTCGGTAACCTCTTGACCGATTACACCCATTTTGAATAGGGTTCGTCGCGGATCCATATGCAATTTTTATGCATAGTTTGGTCAACCTCCGTTAATGCGTTCGATAGTTATCGTGCTAACAGACGGACGTACAGACGGACGGACAGAATATGTGATCCTATAAGCTCTCCTAGGGCGAGCTAAAAAGGACCAATTACTTGAAAGGTCATTTTAACTCTACTGTAAAATTTGTTGACATAGTTTAGATTTCTGGTGCAAAATTTGGGGGGCTTTAAGATTTTTATATACGACAGCGCTAGGAAATTAGGAATAATGAATTGTGGAATAATAAAAATGCCAAATTTAAAGCTGCTAACAGACATATAATAGAACTTTCTAAATGAGATGCTCAATATTAACTAGCCAAAATTATGGCAACTGCATAATGATAACTGTCCGTTTATTATAAATGTTTATTGTCATCAAAAGTGGTAACTTCAAATAATAATTCAGAAAATATA
>JAAAYG020020527.1:0-18836 GCA_009936455.2 Tomocerus minor
GTATGTATGTATAATCATCAGTTATTATTATAGAAGGGCGACTTATTGGTATGCTCTTTTATTCGCACACACTTTTTCTCCTTTACCTAACTTCAGACTTTTCTGTCCATTTTATTCTATATCTTTAGTTTGGCCTAGGGATTTGTTTCCAATGCCTTCCTTCAAAACATTGTACTAATATACTACTACCTACATCGACAACTGATTCAAACTGCAATTCAGTTCTACTCACTTCTTATCTACATCTACAACAAACAACTCCTTGGAAAGGATACGCTAAAAAACAAAGGGTTGATTTACTCCGCTTGGTGTGCCCACCTTTAGAATTCCTCACTTTCACTTTTTCAGGATTTCTCGAATTCATTCAGCTCAGTAATGGCACTAGCGACAGCGATCTGCGTCTTTGACGAAGACACGACACAGTTATACAACAAATAATATCAATCACTTAATTTAGCTAACTCCTTCAACAATTAAACAATTTAGAGCAACTACAGTAGATAGCCAGCCAGTGCGATTGGATGTGAATTCTTTTAATTGCACAAAAGCTATGTCGTCGTTGAGGATATTCTGTCAGCCTGACTGAGACTAACTCATCCTAATTTTATTTCACTACATCTTTCTCTTGTTTTGCACAGAATCTGCTTCGTGGCAGAACAAAAGCGTTTAGCTTTTTTAAAACTTCCTATGAGTGGCATGAACGCAATTCCTACATGACTGAATTTGCGTCTCTGCAACTTCATCTATTGACCTTAACTGTTGTAGTTTAACAATAAAGAGCCCACACCAAGATAACGAATCCTCTCTAGCCTGGCTTAGATACAGTATAAATCCTCGAGAATTAGTTTTAAAAGGATTAAAAACCTTTGCCGTCGCGAAGTTAGCGTGGATTAAATATGGATTAGTAACAAAATATTGTGAGTCGTAGCTACGCAGATCATAGAAATGAAAAGGGGGCAGGAGATTGACGGGGGGAGGGGATTATTGCATGAATTATGTACAGTTTTTTAAAAGACGGCGGTAGGATAGAGGTTGATAGCGTTGTATACAGTGTGAGTGAGGAGATGAAGTAATCTTCGTGTTTTGTTATTGTTATGTAATGTAAAATGTATTTTGTCTGAACTAAATTCGTTTGTTTGTTTTCCTCAAAAATGCATCAAGCATTCTCAGTGCCCTGCTCACTGACTCTGTCCCTGTCAACAAATAACTTGAAAACTTGACACTACATAACGAAAAATGGATTTACAATTTAAAAATTAATCTATTTGGTCGAGCAGTTCAATTCGGCAGGTCCATTGCTGAAGGAGATGATGACACAAAGTGGGAACTATTATCATTCGAATTAATTGTATTTCCTATCATATTACTACTATAACTTAACTCTAATTCGCCCAAACGTTTCCATAACTCGTCTCTCTCCTTTTCTTTCTTCTTCTCCCTGAAAACACAGAACAGAGCATGATGCATTAGACAACAAACAAACAACATAACACTTGACATCAATTCCATCATCCTACTTACTTGGCTACACATACAATTAATTAACAATGACGAGTACAGTACAAGCGTAAATCGCAGTGGACATGCAAATGTACTGGCTTGACATGTAAATGTAAATCAGTCAAATCATGGAATTAACGAAAGACAAAGAGTATGTGTGCTGTCCGTACATATATCAACACAAAGAACACCAACAAACACAATTCGAAAAGTGATGCAAGGAGGAGGGCTCTCAAAGTCTCAATACATCCCTATAGAGAGCTCTCAGTAGAGAGGGGCAGGAAGGAGTGGCTTAGTCTCCACTCGACACGAGGGAAAACCAAAGACTTACTAACGGCCCTTTCTCAACTCCAACTTAATCACAAACTAAAACATCCAAACTCCTACAACCCTCGTTGAATTCTAGCAAAGTGACTTGGCTCAGTTCATTGTCAAAGATACACATTAAATAAATTTAACTACTGCAACTGTGAACTGTGTCTTAAAAGTAACTACAACAAAGTGATGTAAGCCAAGTCCCAATGCAATCCCAACATTCACATCTTGACATAAATTAATACATTGTGAGATCACAAAAATGCTTAAAATATCCCAACGAAGGCAATTACAAACATTTTTGAGGTTCAATGGAAATAAAAAAGGGGGGAATGAGCAAACGTGAAGAAAAGAGTGGAAAGAAGGCCTCATACGAGTAAACACACAAGTCCAATTGTCATCAATTCAGTCAAAGTAAATGAGTGTGCAAAGAACAGTGACAGAGAGACAGACGTATCAAGTAGCGGGGTCGGCCGGTTGCAAAGAATTTCAAACCGGTTGAGTGCACAGTGCGTAAGAGCGGGGACTTTTCAATTTGTGCCTTGTAAAGTATCTAATTGTAATAGAAGGGGGACGTACGTGCCTGTTGGTCTTGCTGGAAAGGGGGTGGGGGGAGGAATGGGGTTGGACAGGCAGAGTGTAGGTAGGTTAGGGTGGACGGAGGTGCTGGGGACATAACTTAGTCAAGAAGTGATTTTAATTTGAGTGGTGTACTTGTTGGCGGACTTGAACGAAGAAGGTCTTAGCAGAGATTTTGACTGTAGATTACGAGTGAGGCCTTACTTTTGCCGCTCGGCTTTATATGACGTGGTGAGGTTATTGAAGAGATCTGGATTCATCTCCATGAAAGTCTTCAACACATTGTACACTAATGAGACTATCGTCTGGTTCCAATGCTCTTTTGATATTCGATACAAAGCCGGAAACATTATTGGCATAATCACTGCATTGTTCTCCTCTATCAGAGACATTATGTACTCATTATTCCAAAAATACAAAGCTCTCTCTGCAACCTGCAACAATCATCACATCCATCAGTCAACACATTACCCATGCACATATATATATAAATATATATATATACAATACATACAAACTCTTGTCTTAATTCTTTTTCACTCTCACCTGGAAATGCGGACTTGATACGCACCGGGAAATTTGTCGGAAAAGGTGTTCCTGAATTCTTACAAATTGGGTCGGCTCAATTACATCTAAGATTTCTTCTATCTCCCCCAAAAACATAACCTGCAACAACAACATTGTCCGATTTACATTTCTACATCTTATCGCAATAATTACTAATTGCCATGAGCCACAAATAGGCATGCCACATGGAAAACGTATCGAGGAAATCATCGGTCGTTGTTGTAGCCCAATATCTGTGTGACGATGAAGGAATGACGGACTCACCTCCTTTTGAGAACAAGTTTTGGGCCAAAACTTTAAGAGACCTAAGACAACAGGCTCGGTAAGCGTTGCATCCTTTTCCAAGAACTGAACCACGCAGTAGGCCAGCTGAGCGTGGTATAACGCAAGACACCGAACCTGCAACAACAATTCCATTAGATTGGGCGAACACTGATTATCAATTATATATAATATATATAGTAACAGGGCAATCAACAACAGTAAGTAGTTGAGGTTGTTGTCAATTGAGGATACTAGCCGAGGCAGAAACTAAATAAAACAACTGAATCTGAAAAGAAATTGTAGTGCAGTTGAGTGGGAAATTACCTTATGGAGGGGTATGAGGACTTTTACGAGAAATTGTTTATGCTCGAGCTTGAGAGGCAGAGCAAAGCCATTTATAATACTCCCTAAAATTTCCAAAAGCTCTCCCACTCCGTTAAAATGTTCCGTCTCGTAGATGAAGCGCAGGAAGATATTATTGATTTGCTTCCTGATGAACGCTCTCAGGCCCAGGAACTTCCCGTAAATTCGATGCAGGACTGTTTTGAGGAAATCTCTTTCACGCGGGTCTTCACTGTCGAATAACTCTAACAACTGCGTTAAAAATACATCCAACTCATTTACTCCATGTTGCACATTAATATTAATGGAATAAATAAATAATGAACTCGGACACAAATGAGCGTGTTCCAGCAAAAGGAGAGTAACGAATTACCTGTAATACGAATTTCTGGTCAATAACTTTTTTTCCAACGCTGGGCTGAAAGTCGGGGGATTCTAGGAAACGGAGGAAAAACTCGTAGACCAGCTAGAAAGAGGTTAACACGAAAAGATCAACAGATGCCAGAAATCAATCAAAGCCACACATTGCGACATTATAATAACTAATTAAAATGATCAGCTCTGGGTTGAATTGCAAATGTAAATGGTACGGTTGAGGGGCTTACTTGCAGATGAGGCCATGAGGCTTCAAATGTGGGGTCATCTTCTTCGGGGTCAAAATCGGGGTTATCACTCGGCGGTAATGCTCGGAACAAATTGCGCGCTATCTGTAAATCATAATATGATTAGTTGTAATGATGCTCTTACTGACTGACAACTGAGAATGTAAATGGAAGTGTAGAGTGAGGGATTATTACCATCTGAATGATTTCAGGATAAGCAGGCTCAGTGAGGACGCCCCGATTGGCGGTGATGTAGTCGACCAACTCGTTGAGAGCTGCTCTCTTGATCTCCTTCCCTTTCAGATCCGCCACAGGATCCAGGAAGTCAAAGGAAATGCAGCATTGTCGCAGCTTTCGAATGAACAACTCCTCATGCTCTCCAGCTGGCACATCTGAAACAATTAATATTATTTGCATTTACATACAATTATTTGCTTATTACATTTACACACATTTATTTACATTCCCTATGTAACTATTTATTTCAAATTACAATTATTTGCTACATAAGTTTCTCATCATACAACGAATGATACTCTCTGTCTAAGACATTCCTTCGACTTTTACACCAGAAGCAGGTCAACCACATTTCCGCCATACTTTTCCCAATATCCAGGATATAAGGATATATCCCTTTTTCCACCGGCGGTTTTTTTTTGGGAAAGTAGATTGGACACACACAGGTATCTGGCTAGAGAGCCATGTAATTAATGTAATTACATGTACAGAAACGCGACTATCTCCATGAAAAAAGATTTTGTCTTTTCAACCCTTAATCGTAGACAATGAGGATGAATGATGAATTTAAAGACTTTCAAATTAAAAAAAGTTTTTTCGTATCAAGTACGCCATGAAGTAGTTTTTCAATTCACATGTTTCTTAATTTCACCCTCCAAAACAAATCTGGATAACTTTATAAGATTAAACTTTCACTTCACTTTCACCAATATCGAAAGTGTTTGTAAAGACCTAAATGTCATTTACATGGCGAAGTAAATTAAATTATTTGTGTCGTAGTAATATAGTAGCAGTAGCATGGGAATGAATGAATTTAAATGAGTTGAGTGCGGCAGACTTGTTTACCTTTGAACAAAGGGAGGGGAGCCAGGTCAGCCTCGTTGGCCTGGTGATACCTGGAGGAGCCTTGTGACTTCTTCTGCTTTTTCTTCAACGAGCGTTTGGCAAAAGGATCAATGCGATCCACAAAAGTATTGTTGGTGGTTGCAGCCATAGTATTCGCACCTCCACCAGCGCTCTCGCTAATTGCGTTCCCTCGACTTCCGCTTCTTTGTTGAATCTCTTCTGTTAACTCCTTGCCCACATCGTCACCGTCCGCATCTAGACACCCAGCAACATCATTAGACAACCCTCTCAGCCCTCATCACACACAACTACTTCCACATAGCACTTCAGACAGTGACAGACAGGACACACACAAACATAAGCCCATCTCCCTCCACACTACAACCGATAATAATATTATTATTAACAAAAATAATATTATTAACAATAATAATAATATTACTAACAATAATAATAATATTACTAACAATAATAATAATAATAATATATTAACAATAATAATTATATTAATAATAATAATAGTAACAACATAGCATAGCCCACCACTGTCACTGGTTAAAATATCTCAAATCTAAATGACCCCTGCCATTAAATACAATGAGAATTCCAAACCCAAAATAGTTGGCGCTACATTACATTATTATTATAGTCACAGACATAGTGTGCAAAGGAGCTCGTAACTTCAGAATTATATGGCCAAAATGGGCTGCTCAGTTCCTACATGAAGCAAGGAGCCAAAGCCAAAGCCGGAATTCAGCTCAAAATGTGTATGCATGGCAACCATAAAAAAAGTTAAAAATATATGTTGAAAAAGAAATTTAAAATTCAAAGTTTTAATACAAATTGATAACGCTAATGACGAATATGAAAACCAAATTTGGCTGATACTAACAATTTGCGCGTGGAAAGGGGTAGCGACGGTGCGCGCATTGTCCAAATTCGTCAGATAGTATTCATGTCATGCGAATAGAGGTTTTCGATGACGCTGATTACGAATATGAAAACCATTTTTGCCTGACATTAACCATCGGCGCTCGGAAGGGGTAGCGACGAAGCGCGCATTGTCCAAGTTCGTTAGATAGTATTGATGTCATGCGAATAGAGGTTTTCGATGACGCTGATTACGAATATGAAAACTAAATATGGCTGGCACTAACCATTGGCGCGCGGAAGGGGTAGCGACGAAGCGCACATTGCCCGAAGTCGTCAGATATTATTCATGTCATGCTAATACAGGTTTTCGATGACACTGATTACAAATATGAAAACCATTTTTGGCTGACGCTAACCATTAACGCGTGGAAGGGGTAGCGACGGCGCGCGCATTGTCCAAATTCGTCAGATAGTATTCATGTCTTGCGAATAGAGATTTTTGATGACGCTGATTACGAATATGAAAACCAAATTCGGCTGACACTAACTATTGGCGCGCAGAAAGGGGTAGCGACGGCGCGCGCATTGTCCAAGTTCGTCAGATAGTATTCATGTCATGCAAATAGAGGTTTTCGATAACGCTGATTACGAATATGAAAACCATTTTTGGCTGACGCTAACCATTGGCGCGTGGAAGGGGTAGCGACGGAGCGCGCATTGTCAAAATTCCAAAGATATAATTCATGTCATTCGAGTAGAGGTTTTCGATAACGCTGTTTACGAATATGAAAACCATTTTTGACTGATACTAACCATTGGCGCGCGAAAAGGGGTAGCGACGGCGCGCGGATTGTCCAAGTTCGTCAGATAGTATACATGTCATGCGAGTAGAGGTTTTCGATGACACTGATTACGAATATGAAAACCAAATTTGGCTGACACTAACCATTGGCGTGCGGAAAGGGGTAGTGACGAAACGCGCATTGTCCAAGTTCGTTAAATAGTATTCATGTCATGCGAATTTGGTTTTCATATTCGTAATCAGCGTCATCGAAAGCCTCTATTTGCATGACATGAATACTATCTGACGAAGTTGGACAATGCGCGCGCCGTCGCTACCTCTTCCACGCGCCAATGGTTAGCGTCAGCCAAAAATGGTTTTCATATTCGTAATCAGCGTCATCGAAAACCTCTATTCACATGACATGAATACTATCTGACGAAGTTGGACAATGCGCGCGCCGTCGCTACCCCTTCCACGCGTTAATGGTTAGCGTCAGCCAAAAATGGTTTTCATTTTCGTAATCAGCGTCATCGAAAACCTCTATTCGCATGACATGAATACTATCTGACGAATTTGGACAATGCGCGCATCGTCGCTACCCCTTCTTCGCGCCAATGGTTAGCGTCAGCCAAAAATGGTTTTCATATTCGTAATCAGCTTCATCGAAAACCTCTATTCACATGACATGAATAATATCTGACGAATTTGGACAATGCGCGCTTCGTCGCTACCCCTTCCGAGCGCCGATGGTTAATGTCAGGCAAAAATGGTTTTCATATTCGTAATCAGCGTCATCGAAAACCTCTATTCGCATGACATGATTACTATCTGACGAATTTGGACAATGCGCGCACCGTCGCTACCCCTTCTTCGCGCCAATGGTTGGTGTCAGCCAAATTTGGTTTTCATATTCGTAATTAGCATTATCAATTTGTATTAAAACTTTGAATTTTTTTAATGGTTGCCATGTATACACATTTTGAGCTGAATTCCGGCTTTGGCTCCTTGCTTCATGTAGGAACTGAGCAGCCCATTTTGCCCATATAATTCCGAAGTTACGAGCTCCTTTGCACACTATGCCCCCGGTTGTGAAGTTTTGGTTGTCAAGTTTCCGTATACCAACTTTTGAACCGGTAGAGATATTTTATTCAAACTTTCAACAAATCCTACTCATGTTTAAAGGAAGCTCCTAACCCATTAGGGGTTCTAAAAGTCAAGCTCCACTGTTTCAACGGGATCGAGATCCTTCATTCAAACTTAATATTGAACTTCAATGCTGATACTATTTCAAGCACTACTAGATTCTGTTCAAAACAATCTGAAGCTAGTTAATGGGTCCATATATCAACGTCATTTGCAACATTACTCTATTTAGTAGCCGTTTTTTACTATGGTTAAGACGTCTTTATCAAACTTTGCAAATGTCGTTTCTAAGCAAAAAATAAAGCGCTTCTAGAAAATGGGGTAAATTAGAACATTCGGTTGTTTAATCAGGAATTTAACGCATGACAGTCTCAAATCCACATTTGGTGTATTTTGTAACAACATTATAATGAAATTAATAAAAATTCAAGGTGGAGAAATTTTCTTTCCAAACGTACAAAAATTCCCGAGTTACCATTATCACAAGGATCGCTATTAATAATCGGCAAGCGTCTCCAGTTTTTGAAACTTTCCATTTACCGCGTCATTTGCCATATTTTGCTTTCGTCTTTCTACTCTGATTCAGAGTATAAAGTCGGAATGCCGTAAAATATGTTTTGTTGCCGCATGCCGTAAATGCCGTAAATGCCATAAACGCCGCAAAAGCTGTAAATGCCGTAAATATGATGTATGTATGTATAATTTACATATATACATACATTTACGGCTTTTACAGCATTTACGGCATGCCACAATTAAAAATCGTGCGGCATTTACGGCAATAAACGGCAGGCGACATATACGGCACACTCGATACTCTGCTCTGATTATATTGGGACACTTTGGGACATACTATAAACATTTTGCATGATTTTATGACTTATTAAAGACCTCAGCATTAGATCTGCAAATTCCTGCCAATGCGACAACGTTCAATTACATTCGTGCTTTACTTTCAGTATTCGTCGGAAATAATTGAGATTTCCCATTTCATTCTTAGCAAAGTATTGTTATGATGATATGTCTTATTCTAGCAATAAAAAATATGGGTTGGATATCATGTAAATGTTAACTCCGGACGGACTATACTTGCGCTTCATAAAAACCATAATATAAGTCAATTAGATATTTATAATATTTTATGTAGAGCAGTATATAGTTTTGGAAAAGGAAATAGAACTACTAACTGCCACTACTAAGTGTGCTAGTTGGCTAGATAGCTAGTCAGTCTGTGATGTAATCAGACAGAATGTTGTGGCTGGAAGAAGATAAGGAGTTTTTCAGTTAAGTAATGAGGAAGGACTAAGGAGCACACACATTCACAACTTTCAAAGAAGAAATACTGACGCACGCAATGCTATAGCTACGTAGGTGTTGGAGTTCAGCCGTTTTAGGGTAGTTTAGAATTTGTGGACAGGAAACGCTTATTAGTAGATATCTACACTTTCATCCTTTCACCCCTATTTACGTTTTGCTTCAGAATCTTGTCTGATCCTCCGGCTAAGCCATTTTTAACACAGAATATTATACGTTGACAAAAATAACACAAATAATAAACTGTTGTAAATAGCTATAGCAATGTAGCATGGTAGGGGTGGACAGGGTGGGGCAATTGGGTCAATTTTTCTGGATTTTGTTATTGAGAGGACATATGACTCAATAAAAACAGAATTCAAAAAAGTTGCCTACAAATATGAAAAAATGGGCTAAGACAGATAGATTCATGCATACAAATATATATAAGTATATATATTTGTATATAGATATATACACAGACATAAGTTCAAGGCATTCGTATAATGTGGCGTACCGCTACATAATAAAGTGTAAGTAATAGATCTAATAGCAGATGAACGTCCGTGTTGTGTTTGACGAGTAGTGCCAGCATTAGCAGCATTTAGTAGGCGAACTACATTTCTTAGTGTCATAAAAGCGTGAAAAGGATTTTGAATAGTGGCATGAAGGCTGACGATTTTTTTGAATGCTTTAACTCATGACTTTGAAACGGAAATAACTTCTAGAGGATACAAGAAAATTTGATTGTTGTAAATCAAACTTTTCAAAAGATATCATCTCTAAAGTATTCGCATACAGTGTAACCGCAGTTACTGCGTGATCATCATTAAGAGTATCTAAATAACTTTTAGCTTTTTTGCATGTTTCCGGGAACGGCTAATAAATTATTTAACTTATTAGATCTGTTGATTTAGTGGGGTTCTGGTTTAATCAAATCAGTCTGAAAAATACTGGGTACATTGCATATCTATACATTATTATAGGATATCAGGGTCGCTTTAATGAAGTTCTGTCACTGCACCGTTCCGTGTCAAAGCAGGAGCATTTTTCCTAACAATTACAACAGGTGCATGTAAATATTTTTGTTTTGCTGGAAATGGAAGGGAATAAAAGGGTTAATTTTGCACTAGTTAGAATATTGATGCTTTGATACTTTGTTATTCTTGATTATCTATTATAATTATTTATAGGACTGAGTAGAGCACGGTGTAACGTTCTAGGGAAACCATTTTCGCCATCCCAAGTTTCAATTTGCGGTTGCTAACCGAGTCACGTCATCATTTTTCTCTTGTCTTGAGTCTTGTAGTAAGTACTAATATATGCATACTAACTAAACGTTAATACAAATAAAATATTATTATACACACTTTGTACTAAGGAAACTAGCAACAGCACGTGTGTCGCTATACTTTGTTGTCTATCGATACTCGCCGTATCTTGTATATAATAAATTAAGCTTACATGTATAATCTGCATCATTCAATGCTCCACTCCACTAGTTGCTATACAGTACAGTAGTGGCCATTATAAATAGGAAACTCAAATTCAATTCAAGCACATTCATTAATTTTTACTGGCTCTATTTCTGATAGGAACTTACTAAGAACTGTCAATTGGCTTACTAAGGTGCTTGGAGTTCATTTTGCTAACATTTCCTTATTCTTGAAATAATGTGGTTCCCATTTCGTTGCAGATTACGACATACGTACAAATCTATATTCATGCAGTTATAATATACGTGCCATAGCACTGCACGCTTTCCATTTCATCCCGTTCTCATACGTTTTGGTAAGTTAAAACAGATTTTAAATTAATCTTTGATTTTTGTTCAGCAATTGCTTCATGCCCTCATTTATTTCTGCTTAATAAAATAAATGCCGCTCTGCTCACTGACTTATAACCCTAATTGTAAATTAACATTTATAATATCAATGAGCAAAGAAATGTTATCCTACCTTACCTACATTATCTATACAAAGAATTCCCAAAATATTTCGCCAACTTATTCTTCTTATTTTTAAACTTTATCTTAGCGGATTACACCGTTTTTTAGAATTCCTTTTCATGTTCACACTCCGCCATCAAAATCATTACTTTTCTACTGTACGTAATGAAACTCTACGGAAAAACTAGGGATGTTGTCCACAAAACAACTTGAAATTAATACCTAGATATATATGAACAAATAAGCATTTTATGATAAATCCCACAACTCGTAACTCCAAGGAGTTACGTTTATTCTCAGGTTACGACTAATTTTTAAAGTGCAAAAAAACGCATTCCAATGCAGCGAAAACGTCGGGGCGTAACAAGAAGATCTTTCACTTTGCAATGTAATTATTATCAAAATGTAAAATGGTTAATATTTACTTTTTCAATCAAAAGTAATTAAATGTAATTGGCTCTCCACAGAGATGCCATGTAGAAAAAGTTTCACCTTTTAAATGTATTTTTTCTCAATTATTATTGGAAGAGGATTTCCCGTACGAAATCCCGAACCTTTGCAACATTTAACAACTAAAATTAGCTTTAGCCGCCATTCCGATTTATCCAAGCGATTCCATTCGTCCCTAGCACATCCTCTCCCTTCACAAATGGCAAACAGCATTATTTGAATCGAATGATATCTTTTGTGTTGTCCATACAGATAATTCCTTGCAAAGATGACGGGCAGCCAGTCCTTCCCAGTCCAACATCTGCCGTTCGACCAGGTAACGGAGCAGTGCAGCAGATTCCCACTTGCGAGTCAGAGTCAGGACAGACGTGCATTTTTGAACTTTGATGTTTTTGAAACAGTAGAAATATTGTGTACAACACTTTAGAATATTTTCTGGAAAGCGTAAATTAAAATTTTTTCCCACTTTTTTGAGCAAAGTATGGGTATAATATAATTAATTAATATAATATAATTAATATAAGTCCGTGGTATAATCACAGCGGGTACATGACTTTTTTCATTTAGTAAAGATTGAAAAACAACCCTTTCTAGTTTTTGACATATTTGAAAGTATAAGCAATTAACACTTTTAGGTAAAATTAAAACCCGTGAGAAAATGCTCAAAAAATTCCATTTTTAGACACTTCCGTAATATGTTTGAAATAAACGTGAATATTTAATTTCTCGATAGTATTCCATTTCTGGGGGTTCTGAAAATAGTTGGGCTTTTTAAATCTCTCTCGTGGTAATTAAGGGAAAGAGGAAGGTGGGAAATGTTGTACACTGGTTTCGGCATCATAAAAATAAATGCATGAGTTTGGAAAGGATTAATTTATAATTTGTAGTATTGTAGGCTTGAAATTTTGCAATTCTGTCATTTGAATCCATTAGGTTGCTGCCGTTTTTCTCATTTTTCTTGTGCTAGCTGTAGCTCTTCTTTTTTGCTCATTCTGCAAACTAAGTCTGCTGTCAAAGGTAACTACCTAACCTTCCTATTCCAACTAATAGCTTTGAGCATTTTAATCATTGTGATTTGTGTATTAGGAGGTGGAAGCTTTGTCGGAAGAGGATATAAAAGACTTTGAGAATGGGATTCAGTTTCAGTTGGCCGACGGAGAAGAGGACAGCGACTTGTGCGAAATTCCCTTACGCACCCCGTATGACTCGAAATACGAGGTGGCCAGAAACAAGTTCACCTACGGTAGGCTCTCTTTCCTATCCCCCTTCACATTCTTCTTCGGGTTCTTGGCCTTCAGTTAGGCCAAAGAAATAAACACCCTCATTCAAAATGGCCCCCAGGGCTATATGGTCAGAGGATGAATCATTTTGTAATTGGCAATTAACTCACTGCCAATTAATTTCAGACAAGCAGAAAGTGCTTGGCCAAGGAGAGTTTGCCATTGTGTACCAAGGGAGGCTGGGGACGGACTTTGACGTGGCGGTCAAAACGGCGAAAGAGCCGTGCTCTGCAGAAAGCTTAAAAAGTCTGCTCGTTGAGATTAAGTTGCTGATTTACATTGGGAGTCACCCGAATGTCGTGGGCATTCATGGCGCTCACACGGCAGAAATGAGAAAAGGTACACTCTCTTCAAAATGTCAACGAGTTGCGAGAGTGAAATTCTTCTAAGACTCAACTTTACTCCTCCAGGTGCTGTCTACATACTTTCTGAGTTTTGTTCCAGAGGATGCCTTGAGAATTTACTTCGCCAGTCACAAATCGCACTGGATGGCTCCAGTCGCAAATCTGCTGACAGCGCCGAAGACTCCATTCCCGCAAATGACCTCCCTCTCATCGTCAAAAAAAGAAAAGAGTAAGACGTTTTGGCAGCCAATAATCAATCCGACGATGAAAAATCTCAAAATTACCTGCATCTATCCTCAATGCCACTGTTAGCAATAGAGTAGGTATTATGTCAAAGGATATTCAGTAGGTCGGTGCTGGATAGAATGGATGTCTTTCCAATTTGGAATTAAAATGGTAGCAATGGATAAATAGTCAATTTAGTCACAATTTGTTGTGATTTAATCGACACAGACTATGGTGGAAGGACACAGAGGTCAAATAAACGATAGACGCATTCTGTTAACCGAACTTTAGAACAACATGAAGAGCTATTACAGGCATCCAGAATACCTATCTTGTTATTCTGTGTATTTAGAATCGGGCTGCATTATGGAATTCGTTTATTATAAAACAGGTGTGAAAATTAGTAGGACGACAGGATGGGGATGAGACTGGACTGAATGTGTGTCCAGTGTGTAGTGAAGGTGGGGACAGATACACTGATATAATAACACAAACATAATATTTATTACTTCGCTGCACAGCCAACACCTGTGCATTTTCATCTGATGAATTTGATCGTCAGTTCCTTAAACAACGGGGAAAGCCAGAGGTCTAATCTAATAAAATTAACGGGGGGCTGAATCTTCAGATGCTGCAAGGCCTGAAGTTTCAGCCAGCAGATGTTAAGGTTTCAATGACTGGAGTTAAGGCAGGTGCTGAAACTTCTTTCCGCTCTCCTTAAGGGTAGCAGGAGAAAATATTTTTATTTACTTGTCTCGCCCACACCTTTTTCTGTCCCTTTTCCTAAAGTTAGGAAATGGGAGCCAGAAAGGCCTGCAACAACTGGTCATATAAGAATTGATTTTTATTTAATGATTTTTCAGAACGGAGAGCTTAGGAGAGTTGACGTTGCTGAACTTGCTAAAATGGTCTTATCATATTGCCAATGGAATGGAATATTTGTCCAGTAAAAAGGTAAAATTCAACTAAACCATATCGCCTTTCACAATTTTTGCCGAAATTAAGTTGCGAGGGAGGAGCTGCAATCTCCGTGGGCCTGTTGCCATGCACTTTGACAAATCTACACATATTCCCTAGTTAGTCAACCATACTCCTCCAATTGACTGTTCTGCATCATGGACCTCTAGATTATGAAATAACAGTAGGCTCTGACGAGTACAGCCTTTTGACGTTTAGCAAGGGCGTGATTCGCAGATACTTTCTCACTATAGGTTCAAGGACACCGTGAATACGCATAGGTCAGTCTACATCCACGTCTTCAGTCGCTCTCTCCACTTTTCCGCGACTCGCGTCCTCTCCACTTGCTCTTGCTCGAATGTGGGAAACCGTCTGTTGTTTTTACAGTAACCGACGTATTTCCAATAGCTGTCTACTCGCGTGCCATTTTTGATAGCAATTTTAGTTATGGCTTTTCTATGCGCTCGGGAGGCGTGCGGTTTCATTTTTCAAAGCGTAATGCTGAACATAGCCTGCCTTGGCTGGTCCAAACCCTCGCGCCAGCGCACAAGTTGTTTGCAGTGTCTCATTTTGCCCTCCCGCAGGTTGTCCACGCAGATTTGGCGACAAAAAATATTTTAGTGACCGGAGAAAGCATCGCGAAAATCTCTCACTTCGGTTTGTCACGGAAGATGTACTCGTACACAAAGAACACGAAGGAGAACCAGGAGCCGGGATCGTGGCGGTGGATGTCCCCTGAGACGCTGCGTCGACTCTCGTTCACCACCGAGACTGACGTGTGGTCCTACGGAGTGACCGTCTGGGAAATATTTTCCATGGGCAACGTCCCGTATCCCGCTCTTTCTTGGGGAAATGAGTTCATGGAGCAATTGGAGCGAGGCCTCCGCCTCCACAAACCCAAACATAGCACTCCGGAAATGTATGTCCGCCTCCTCTCTACTTTTCCCTAATTCAATCTTTCTGCCTTCAAAGCCTCCTCATCCCTTCATCAGCTCTTCTCATTACCCCATTTATTATTTTGTGAATTTTGGTGGAACAGATACGCTGAAATGTCTCGTTGTTGGAACAAGGAGCCGTCAGAAAGGCCGAAATTCGAGGAGCTGACACGATTCTTTGGGGAAATGCTCATTCAACGCAATCCAGAATATGAAAAGGTGCGTCTGTTACTCACTACAGTAGAGCAAAGAACAATGATTTAAAAAGTGTCAATTAAAATTAAATTATAGGATATAGGACATCAATTATATCATGTATTTAGCTGTGTGTGCCTTCAATTTTCTTTTTTTACGTAACTGCAGGACTATCTGAGGTTAGATGGATGAGTCGACGACACGTAACATGCTGTAGCGACGCTAAATTTAGATCCAGAATTTCAGTCCAGACGAAATTATATGTAGAAGTACGAGACATATAGTCATTTTTAAAAGGGTGAATGGGGTGAATTAATACACTTCCTCTCATTATGTCATAACCAAATGATCCCCAACATTTTGACACAAATAAATTTTGTCAGTTAACGGGTGGAAGAGGAAATTTTGTGCGCTTGTAACCTACATATGAACCTTCAAACTGGTTATCTAAATTTTCCATGTTATGTATTATTCTATGGGCAAGAAAAATTTAAAAAGTGCAAAAAATTTTGCCTCGAAAGCAAATGATGAGCAATTATTTTGCTCTATCACTATCATTTTACTTACCGCAAAAATTTAGCAATCTATTTTTGGTGCACAAACATTTACGAGTCATGATCCTTATAACGTGTAGAGTAGAAAAACAAACGACAAACTTTTGTAGCACCCAATAACCGCTTACACAAGTTGGTGATCATTTGAATGTGAGACAAGACTGTAATTCCTACCTACTTAATGCGACAACTAATTACAATCTAAATAAAATTTCCTATCATCATTGCAGTGTTAGTTAGCCCCCAGGTCTTAACGATCCTATAGCCACCAAAAATAAAAATTCTCCAATTAAAATATTTAAACCTTATAAGATCCCATTAGAAAGTACAATCTTTCTAACTAATTAAATCTTCCCATTAAAGTCTTTGTGTAAATCACATTAAATAAAACATTTACTCTCCTTGGCTTTCCAGTAGTAAAGTTTTATTATAGGAAAGCGAACCTACCAAAACATTCAGGCCATGAAAGTCAAAATATTCAATCCTGATTATCGAAATATTTCACACCTTCATTCTAATATGCTTGCATCACATCCGGCCCATGAATGTCAAGAATATTATACACATACATGTAAACCAAAATTCCGTCCTAGAATGTAAAACACAGATCAGTCAAACTAACCAGTCAAGAAAGATTCCCAATGCATTTCAAAAAGTTTTCCCTTATGAATACCACAAAACTTTTTCACATGTGTAAATAAATAGTATACGGATGTAAAAAATGGGACCATGAACGTCGGAGCAATTCCGTTCATGAATCTCAAAGTATTTTGCCTATATGCACTAAACGAGATGTATTTAACATGTAAATAAAAACTGCACCATAATAATTTTAAGTATTGGTCTATAAATGCTGAAAAGTTCTGCTTCAGCTATTCAATGTTAACAAAGAAAACACGACAACCAGCCGAAGAGTAATATTACTACATTACAAGAAATTTAATCACAGCACTGCAGGGCACATGAATATAAGTATACTGTAAGCATACAGATATAGTATTAGTTTATTATTAATCTGTGAACAAACAAAATAATTTGGAAATAAAAAATATCAAACGCCAATTAATTTCCTAACTCATTGTATACATGCCACTTACGTTTAATAGGTAAAGATGATTTTCTGACATGACTTTAATTTTGCAACACTTAGAATAACTTTGAGTCGTTTAGAAGAGGAATTTGAGCAATATTGATGGCCTTATGATGAGGAGTTATCATTCTGGAGGTAAAGGCAAACAATTGCAATGCATTTTTATAAATTGAGCCATTTTCTTGAGAAAAAAGGAGCTGTAGAAAATAGGTCTAGGTTCCGTACAATCCCTCAAAGTCCAAGACGCTATTCCAATGACAACAGAGGGACATCCATACTTTCTCTTTGAATGTGGCGTGTGCAACACAACACTGGAACTCCCGCCCTGAAAACAATTGATACAATATGACATAAATAATTAACTACATTATACTAACTACCTACTAAAAGTAAAACCTGACGAAGACATATTTACAGGCAGAGAATACAGCGGCACGCCGTAAAATATTTTTGTTGCCTCATGTCGTAATTGACATATATATATAACGTTTTTATGTATAATATACATGTATACCATGTATACATATATAACGGCTTTTACGACATTTTCGGCATGCATGAGGCATAAACTTCACAATTAAATATCTGTTTACAGCATCTGTCTCTTATCGAATAAAGAATCCCGAACAAGAGCAGCCCCCAGAAACATTCTTGTGATTTTTTTTCATTGGAAAAAGAGGGAAGGGTGCTCATGAAAATGCTATCTTTTGAATCTGTACGAGTGTTTCGTTTATGCTCTCAGTGGAACGGCGCTAATGCCCTCAACAGAAATGGCTTACCCAGCACATGGCTTGGTCTTCTGGGCACATGACACATGTGTCGTAGTAGGGCGTCATTCTGTCACTGCTGTCATAGCTGACAGAACTGGAGCAGCGTTCTTGAGATCCTTGGTGCCCCGCAATGCAACGCTGACACGAACTTCGGTTGTCATCTGTCCATTCATTTACAAAAATGTTGAAATATGTCAAAATTATTTACAAATCATTAGGGAAAAAACAATAAACAAGACCATCATAACTTCCCCTTATTTCTAATAATAGCTTCTCACAACGAAGTTGTTAACGTTGGGCGCAATATTTGGGGGCCAAGCATAACAAAGTTACCCGAATGACAAGAAATTAATACTATGACAAATTCACCTTAAAGGGTAGGTCATGCGAGTTGAATTGCTTTTTTGAGCGTCTGTAACGTCTGTTGTACATACATAAACCACTAGCAACCATTGTTACAAAGTTGCGTCATTCGCAGTCTAATTTTTTTCAATTTTAAACTCAATTTAACTGCTTTTAGCTTTTAAAAAAACTGTTGTAAACAGGCTGTAGCAATTTAGCGGTATTTGATTTACATACAAAATTTGAAAACAAAATTCAAATGTTGAATTTTAAGAAAAGGGGGCGGGGTAGGGGGTACAGTTGGTGGAGCGATTTAGTCCAATATTTCTGGGTTTTCTTATTGAGTGGTCACATGACTCAATTCTGAAATCAGAATTCAAAAAAGTTGAGTTTTAAGAAAA
>JAAAYG020020538.1:0-18828 GCA_009936455.2 Tomocerus minor
AATTTATTTTTCATTTCCCATAGGGATTTTTCATTTCCCGGAAATTTCCCACTTTTCCCGCTTTTCCCAGGTGCCTATCAAAATGGGGTGGGAAATGGGAAAAGACGAAACCATGTAGCTGAGTGATACGTACCATGTGCTCTATTATGACATGTTAGACATGTTTGCAGTGTTTTGATTAATGGATGATGAGCAGAAGAGTTTGTTTATGAAAACCTAAAGGAAATATATGATATAGTTTATATTATACATCCACGGCCTACGCTATACGTCTCATTTGTTATTCTGTTTGTACGAATGAGGGTAAAGGAGAGTGAGGAGGGTAGAAAGCTCTGAATTAATCTGGAAGACCTTGTACCTCTGAGAAATGTAATGATTTCTCTTGGTTCTTGATGTATATGTAACTGATTATATGAATTAGTAAAAGGAAACACCATAAAACTACTGTCAGTTGAAAGGCTTTTAAATGCTCCGTCGGCTCTAGATCAATATTTATCTGTGAAAAGGAGGAAAAAGCTCGAGAGCAAGTAAACTTAGCATCTCTCTGTTCTCCTTAAATAGACTTTGTTCTTTCTTGAAGAAACAAGTACAAAGTGTATATAGACTTACAGTGGAAATTGACTTAAAACACGTAACTTTCAAGAAAATTGTTGAAACTCCTCACCACACCACAAGACAACATACACAGTTTCCCAAATCTCTAAATTATAAACAAGCTACAACAAAAACGTCATATATACTAAGGGTTTTTGTGGTCTATGATAGAAACTCATAAAAATTGCATATCTGTTTAGGCGGGCGCCAGTAATTTTGGGTTACACAAGTTTGGGATATATAAGTTTGGGTTACACAAGCTACTATATAAAGTCGAGTAGTAGCTCTCATTCAGGTTGGTTCGTGTGTGTGGAGCTCTCCCCAATTCGTCGCTAAAGAAAGCTTAAAAGTGCAGCTGGAAAGCCTAATTTTCAATCAAAATGTGCTCTAAACCGCCGCTTTCCCGAATATATCGTCATCAAGTCATTAAGGTCAGTGCTTTCATTGAAAACCGGGTTTGAAATTGAGCATGGAAGAATTTTAGTGAAAAATGGCGATGGACAGTTCGGAGATCCACCACGAAAGTAACAATGTTATATGCAAATTCATACAAAGTTGCTTATCAAATACCGAGCAAAGCTGAAAGTTCGTCCTGTCTTATAACCCACACACGTAATTGTCCTGCACAAAGGCGAATGTCGAACAGCAGAGAGCATACTACTCGGCTCCCCAGCTAATTTGGTTGGTGATAGTTATAAAGTAATATTGTAATTAATATATTAATAATTATTGTATTCGGCCATAGTAATTGTATTACATATAAGAAATTGTGTAGGTATTAATAATAATATTCTGTCTAAAGTTCTACCAATCCAGATGAGTGAGGTGAATGTATAAGTGCGCACGCGCTTTGTTTGTGCTGCAACCGGCGGCATTCCTTGCATAAATTGTCTTCCCTACCACTTATATTCGATTCTATTTTGCATCTGCAACTATTACAGAGTGAATAATTAAGTAAATCATTAAATCTATCCTGTCACAAATGTAACTATAGGTTGTAAATTCAGTTTGGGTTGTAATATGTACTTGTATGTATCATGATTTAACTGCCTGTAACCTTTCCTGAAAATAAAACCAATACCAATATTATAGATGTATTATGATAGAAAACATGATTGTAATATTCGTTGGGTAACATATGCTATGTATTGGTTACATATAGGGAGGCACCATGTAAAGGAATACTATAACTTATTATAGGAAATTAATGTGATATTTTTAATGTAATATGGTGATTTTAATATGCAATGCTTTCTTGACTAATGTACTTTAAATTATTCAGGAGCTAGTGATAATTATTCTAGGAACTTCTCGTGTATTATGATTTCAATGATTATAGGCTAAGGTATTATAGTTACTTATGGTATGTTCAACAGTTCAAAATGTCATTTCTTTAACTTGGTTAATGGAATTGTAATCTTAATCCTCAATAAAAGTGTAAAGATTCTCAGAATCTTTACACTTTTAATGTATGTGTGTGACCCACTTAGTTTTATATGTATTGACTTGTAAAAGATAACATGTTATATGAAGGCGTCATGTATGTATGTAGAACTTGTGAACTGTTAGCTTCTCTAATTACGCATTCATCGCTGTCCATTTCTCGTATCTTTCCTATGTTATGACTTTACTATAAATACCTTAAGATTCATGTACAATGTGTGGCCTAATTCAGTTGCAGCAGTGCATTCTGCATCCGAGAAGTCAGAAAATTTGTCTCCTCTTCTTTTTATTAAATTAAATTCATATCCTGACTTAAGTTCCAAATTTTAATTGTTGATTACATTTTACTTGCATTGCTATAGCCTTACAAACTATTTAGCAGTCAGTATTTTAAAGTCATATTCACTTTTCATTTAATTAAGTCCACCAATTAATCTTTGCGATAGATCTGATTGCATATAAGTTCATAAGTGAATTAGTTCTCATCATCATCTTTCTGTTTCAGCAACCATACTACTTAGTCATCTCCGATCCCTCGTTACAGACCTTACAATATCATTCCGTATATTGTTTCTTATTTTCATAGAAGTTCTGGCAATAGAACTAGGTAAATAGCTTTCTGAAAGGATTAGTAAGACTACTACGACCTCTACTTATGAAATCCTTTATAAATTTATAGGTATTGTCTCTTTTCCCATTTGCACTCTTTCTCCAGCAGTAGAACACTTTTCCATTTCCACCTTTCATTTCTTACTGAAATTACTCTGTGGAAATGTAGTTCATGCGGGCGCACGAAACCTTTGCTCATCAAATTGCTAGTATATGTACCTGGAGTTAAGTAAAAAGTTCGGGTAATACCTTTTTGTAATTTTGGTCGGGATTATGTGATTCTATTTGCTCAACTTATATATAGAACTCCATAGTTTCAGATTGTGATAAGAGGAAAAAAAGGAGTCTGGGATGGAAATGGCACGAATAAATTCAGATCCCGTTTTCCTTTAGTTAACTAACCATGCAAAGATATGAAAAGGGCGCAATATAACTCAGATTTATATTATTCTTATCTGAACTAAAGATGAAATAGTTGTTGAAACATTTCATGGATTAGGATAAAATGGCATTGATTATGAATTATTTTTTATCCCATGTTCAATATTCCAGTAAGTATGTGAGTAATTTCCATAAAATGTAAATACGTCCCTAGGAAAGTAATGGAAACGAAAGGAGAGGAGATTAGTGTGGAATGGATTTATGAATTCCTCGCGCTCTCATAGAGCTACTAAGCTGCTGGATACTCTAAAAAAAGTGGATATTGCAAAAAAATTGGCGGATGTAGTTTATTTGACGGAGATTTAGTGGGAAAGGGACGAGAATGGGAATTCCATGCTTGGCAATAAAGATGTGATTTTATATAGCAAATCCAATTTGCATTTTAAACAGAGGGTTATGAGAAAATTTGCAATCCTGTCAGAGAGCTTGCATTAGCGTGTGCACACTACTTATTAAAGGAGAAAGGTAAATGCGAATGTCACGCAAGGATGGAAGAATTTGATATGACAGAGAATAACTGAAGTGAAATGAAAGTTCTACGGCTCTACCTCCACTTGAGTATTATAAAATGGACTTATACGTGCAACAGATGAATAGTATTGATCTGGAGAGCAGAGCACCGTCGAATGAATTCAATCTCTACTGCACATATGCATATACCTATACGTGGATTTCCAGTTTATATTTGTAATTGCAATAGGTAGTTGTTAGTTGGGAGAAGAAAGGAGTATAAGTGAAAGTCAGTGTATTAGCGAGCACCGTCAGAGTGAGAAGGGGAGAAGCAGCAACGAGAGAAAACCCGAATATCCGACTGTGACTGCAACTACGAGTGACTCCGTTGGAAATATCAAAAGTCCGCATCGGTGCCGTAGTCCCTGGAATTTGCTCTGAGTCGGAACGAACTGGAGCGGAGCGTTCTTTCAAACAACTAATCAATAGTATGGTGGGGTAGTGACCAAGTGACCACAGTTGGTCCCTTGCAGCCCTCACTGCTTAATTTGAACATGATGTGGTCACTCCCCTTCTTTCTGGGGCTACCCTTCGTCTTTATTAATATTGTCCAGCCAAGCCCCGTTTCGGAAAAGGCGTAAGTCACACTATTTTTACACAAAAAATTTTACCTACTGTTGACCTGATTTTCCAATCAATATTTTCATTTCTAATTGTCTTATAATCATTGCTGTTACTGCTAGCTAAAAGGATAACCCTGATATATGTTTTGTTCCTAGACTCAAGAGAATGGCCAAGGATTTTGGATTAGATTTCTTCAATTTTGGTAACATTATTAGTAAACATACAGATGTTCAAAGGGTGAGTTCCACTGACTATATCTATTTGCCTAATAATACTACGATTTCAAGTGCCCGTCCATTAATTTTTTGTCCTTTTGTATACAGAGATTCCAGCAAAGCACAAATTCAGACGTCCATAGAGTCGACTTAGAAAATCTTGTAGAAGAAATGATCAATGACACTTACGAAAATTTTAGTGAAAGAATAGAAGCGATAAGGGTAAGGAAAATTGAGAAAACAATGAGATTTAGTTACGAAAATTTGTAAATGCTGTCTAGAACAAAAATTTTAATTTCTTGTGCTGTATTTCTGTCTTCCAGAAAGTAATGTCCACTGCCGAAGAAGTAGCCGTAGAACATTTTCAAAAATATGACGTTCCAGCAGGACCTGATGGAACGGTACCAGAGAAAAAATGGCCAGAGAAGTACGTAAATGCCAGGAAAATTAATACGCCTATTCCACCAGCAGAGGACAAGAGCGCGGACGGTGACGAGAAAGATCCGCTCCTGATGAAAATCGACCTTAAGAAAGACTCCCATTTTGGCACTAGTGTCAATACTAATTTTAGTGTCATTCATGTTCCGACAAGCATCTACGATAAAAGTAAGCCTTTGTAAACATTAAATTAATATGTTATTTAAAGAATGCGTCTGAGGAAAACTTATTACCGATTAAATATAGGACCAGATGTCCTTGAGGGAATAGAATGGACAGCTAAATTAGACAATTATTTCATTACGAATTATCAAAGCAACCCTCTGTTGTACTGGCAATACTTTTGCAGCTACAAAGGATTTTTTAGACAATACCCAGGTACACTTTATTTTATTTCACTGAATTTTATTTCAATAATTAGATTGGAAATAATGAATTTTGAAGGTATGAAATATGCTTAACGAACGTTTTCCGTGTTTCTAGCCATGAAGTGGCCAAACGACAATGGAAACAAATATGATCCTGATCTATTCGATTGCCGTACACGACCGTGGTACATCGCAGCTTCAAACACGCCGAAAAATATTATAATTTTACATGATGTCTCAGGATCAATGACTGGGCTTCGCAGGGAAATTGCCAAACATGTTGTCTACACCGTTTTGGAAACTCTTACAGACAACGATTATGTAAACGTTTTCAATTTTTCTGAAGAAACCCAGCCAGTTGTACCTTGTTTTAGAGATGGACTTGTTCAGGTATAGCCCCAATCCCTTCATATTGTTTCAACTATTCTTTTGTTAATCAACGGCTTAATAATAATGTAATCATAATCAATGTAGGCAAATCTTGAAAACATTCGGGAATTCAAAGTTGGTCTGGATCAGGATCGTACAACGGGAGTTGCTAACTTCACAGCTGCATTTAATACTGCCTTTGACATCCTGGAGAGGGTAGGTCTCTTAATTGAATTCCAGCTCGTTTTTTTGATTGAATCAATGATTGAAGAATATGCAAAATATTGTTTTTCTAATGCAAAAATTTTCTTGTAGTATCGGAATGTCGATGGTTGCGAATCCTCAAACTGCAACGAAGCGATAATGCTGATAACAGACGGAGTCCCTTACAAATTTGAAGAAATATTTAACGAGAGAAATAGAGATCCGAATTCTTATGAACCGGATACACCACAACCGCGTAAAGTACAAACCAGAATTTTCACCTATTTGATAGGAAGGGAGGTGACCCAAAAAGGAGAAGTTCTTTGGATTGCATGCAATAACAAAGGTGAATTGCTCTCTCCGAAATGAGAATCGGTTCTATTGCGAACAAAAATATTTTATGGGGAAAGTTTTCGTTTGACGTAAGAATAAAGTGAATTAAGGAATTCGTATTTAAAGATTTACACCCACATGCATAATGTTTTAGGTTATTATGTGCACATAACAACTTTGGGAGAAGTTCAGGAACAAGTGCTAAGATATATGTGGATAATGTCAAGACCTATGGTTTTGGAAAATGAGCACAATATTTCTTGGACACCAGTCTACGCCGACGTTAAGGTTAGCAAGAAAACAAAAGCTTTCAAAATTCTTTCTGTTCAGTAAATATTTTCGATAGTGCAACTTGATATGGCCATTAAGTCTGAAATGTACCCAAATGAAACAGGAAATAGTGGAATCTGACTGGCTATGGGATCAGAAGAACCAAAAACGACAAAAGGAGCGTTCTGAGCGATACAAAATATTCGTGAAGAAAGTATTTAACGAAACTGAAGGTTCAGGCTTTTATGTGGAGGCGGACGGTGACGGGGGAAGAGATGGTAATAGGAAAATTGCAGGAAAGCGGGTAGCTGAATTCTTGGACTATGGGATGACGAATCCAAATGAGGAGACTCTGCGAAAAAAGTTTGCTCTTGAAGAACGCATCGAAAAAGTAATTGCCCGTATTTATAATAGTAAAATAGTAATTATTTTCTCGTTTTACGCCTATTTTAATCACGATATTTCTAAATATTGTCAAATAGTATAAAAGTAATGATATCCATACAATATACATTACTCTAGCTGAATATCTACAAGTGTTACAAACCTCACTTTTGTTTTGCAAAGTCACCTACTTGACTGAATTTAGTATGAATCGTTTGTACAGTCAGTCGTACATAGTTTTGTCTTGTTGTAAAATGACATGAAACAAAATGGAGTTGTGGGATTGTTAGCTCCTAATTACAACCTTCTATTGCTTTTGGATTGGACTATCATCTAATGCTACTTATTACTTTTACAAAGCAAATAAGGTACATCGTTCAATACAATTTTTTGGCCAAATCCTTCCATATAATTGTAGATGGACATTAAATAGTGGATTACTCAGGTAGTAAAATAATTATCTTCTATAAATGAGAAAACATTGCAGTAGAAAATAGTGTATTGTAACGAAATTTTGTAGAACCTATTATTTGCAATGTGTAGGAAGTGTCTCTTAGTAGTTTAGTTAGTGAAAATCAATGATACATTACAATATTATGAACAGAAATTAGAAATTTGATGTAATGCAAGTAGGAAAACGTAAAGAGAATTGAATGCAGTACGCAGTTTACAGTGTAAAACGTAAAATTTGAAAGTACAGTAATTTTTAGCCAGTACAGAACAGTCACAGTACAATTTAGTCAAATTACATATTTAAATATTTCACAATTTTTGCACTGCTTATGTACTGTGCTCTGCTGTTCTTGCTCATTCTTCACGGACAACTTCCTGCCTGTATTTTATTTATTGTTCTGATGGTCTGTAAAACTGCTTTACTAATACTCACTACACTAGAGGCAGCCGAAGAACCCCGCCGACGATACTCCACGTCCGCGGGCCCAAGCAGTATCTGTAAAGAAACTAGAATTTCAAATTGCCAAGCAAAAAGAAACCGAGGTCAGTTCTTTATCGGTTTAGTTCCTTTTGTTTTTTGTTTGATAACCGTGAGTTGTTCGTTTGTTCGTACTCGGTGTCGGGCTGCTTTTCATGAATGTCATTTTGTCTATTATTATAATATCGAAAAACTAATCAAAAAATTATTAGCTCTCTCTTCCTTATTTTTCTCGTCATTCTTTCTATTTATTAAAAGCAGAAAATCTATAAATTCGTAAAAAGTCTTGATCAAATTTATGCTTTTTACAGATTTTTGAAAGCGCCAGTTTTTGAAAGTGACAAATTATGTACTTTCCTTTCTTTTGTCTCTAGATTGTCTTCTTGAAGATATGTATCATTTGATTCTAATTTTATATTGAGAAAACTTAGATTTTCGTCAGTAAATCTGAAAAAAGAGTTATGAATGACCTAAAACGGTCATATACTTAAAACGGAAGGAATTCCTCTCACTCCTAATGTAAATGCTTTGAATGTTTTCAGTAAGTGATCTAATCCTCTTTATCTCATAAGAAAATTCAAAACTGTGATGCACTACTAGTATTTTACTATTAAAAGTGACTAAAAAATCTAAATGACCCTTATTCAGTGACGGTTCTCAGGTCCGGGACAATAATGCAATGAGCATGCATGAAGTCCAGAGCAATAGCAACTAGCAAGCATGTTTTTTTTGTCTCTAGTGTCTAGATTTTAGCTAGATGTTAAGTAGAAGCTAGAAGGTCTGTAGTTGAGTTCGTTGGTTGGCAATGTTGGCAATACTAATTTAGATTTGGATTGATTTGTAAAATCGTCAAGTTGTGAAATTTTTGGGAAGTCCCGGTTAGTCATAACTGAAAACTACTAACTATGAACTGTTTTTTGTACCATTATGTACGGTGTCTCCACCACAGGTGAATTTACACCATTGGGGTCCTGACCGAGAGTTCCGGTTCATGATTTCCGTGTCCCTTCCGGTTTTCGACTTGAGGAACACGACAGTAAGGAGAGACAAAGCTGAGAAAGAGGTGCAGTGCTCCAACTTTGTTCCACTCATTGTTGTGCACTTGTTCCATGTTTTGCACTTCATTTTCCTAATCTTTCTTGTTTCATGTGTTGGTAACGAGTTACTATTTATGATCTGAAAAGAAATTCCAATTTTGGTGTATATAATATCTGACTAATTACCTGGAAAATCAATGTATGTGCTGTGTTATTTATGACTTGGTAATTTTTTTGTAAAATTATGCTAAATTAATGTTTTTCCAAACTTTTCCATTACATTTTTACTATATATATATATATTATTATTATCATTTCCAGATTCATCATATATATTTACTTATATTACAAATTGATTATTTGTGATGCTATCTACTGCTTTGCTAAGCAATGCAAAGCACTAATAACTATAATTACTTACTGTACTTATTTACTAATGAGCATTTTCTTTCTGTGTTACCTACTACCGACAACTGTGTTCGTCAACTTCACGTCCATGTCACGCCACGCCATATAAACAGCCACAATACAGTAATCGTTGTCCTAAAATTCACGATTCACGCCTTCACAAATCTTTCCATCACAAACCTAGATCACAGACAGATCAAATTCTATTAATAACCTACCTACCTTATCTGCCTACTTACTACAGTACCAAAAAACCATTAATTCATTTACAAAATCATGAAACAACACAATCAATCACTGGAAAAAGTTGGGTCTCACAAAACCTCTCCATTTAACTTACATTTCTCATTAAATACGTTAAGTAATTAGTACAAAAATGTAAAATATCATATGTCACTGTCTATATTTATTAAGCTACGCTAATTGTGTTGTTGTGTTCATTTCTCTCTTTATTCTATGTATATATACTTGTATATATGACATCATATACTAGTAGTCAAAAAAACATTTAATTATTCATTCATTACTATAATTAATTCATGAAAAGGGGAATCTCACAAAATTTATTTTTCTTTTCTATCCTTCATGCTCTGCTGCTGCACACTAATAGATTAAAACAACTCTAGTCCAATTTAATCACTCCTATTCTACTCTGGCAAATGAAGAGGTACTGTGCACTTGCATGTCGCTTTTGTGGCTACTTTTAATGCAATCTATATAATGTGATAAAATGTCTATATCTATATATATATGTATATTAATAATTAACTGTTCAAACAATATATTCAAATACTTTCCTCTTCTCTTTCGTCTTTCTCCTCTTTTCTCTCTCAATTAACTACAGGAGAAAAGGAGGCGGGCCCTAATCGAACTTCTATTTGATTTTCCAGGAGAAAATTGCAATTTTCTTAGGTGTTGTCGGAACAGATATCCCAATTAAAGAAATTCATAAGATTACCTCCCCTTTCAAACTTGGTGTCAATGGATATGCCTTTGCAATCACTGAGAATGGATACATTGTCTTTCATCCTGATTGGAGACCTTTGGTAAATGTAAATGGCCAGTAAACTTTCCATGACATACGTATTTGAACTGTTTTATAAAACATAAGCTTGTTATTTTCCACTGCAGTTGATAGATATCCTCAAACCAAACTACAATACTGTAGATCTCACGGAAGTAGAACTTATAGACTCAGATATAGAAAGAAATCAAGACGAAGATTTACTTAACGTGAGTTTGCCTTACAGAATACAGAAATCTCTCCATTTTCTAATTTTTACAATCTCAATCTTGATTTTTGGAATCTTTCTTTAACTACTATTCCTTGATTTTAGATGCGGAAGGATATGATAGATATGGAAGTAGGATCTAAACAAACTAAGTCGTTGAAAGTTAGAATTGCTCAAGACGATTTCGTAAGTCATAGAGATTGATGAATTTTGATGATGAGTAAATATGTGTGAAACTGAATTAATAAATAAATTGGGGGATTAATAAACTTTTCAATTGCAGAAACGTGTAACAGTTCGGAAACAAAGATATGCGTTTGCGAAAATAAACCAGACTCAATATACTTTGGGAATCGCTATCCCTCATTCGGGCCAGTACCGATTTTACGGTGAAATAGAATTACGGATGATGAATGGCCCTGGACTTGATGTAACTCAATTTTTCGAAGGAGTCAACGAATCTCGCAAGTGGAGAGTCAATCCAGACTGGACTTACTGTGAATTCATTCGCGGAGAGCATCCAGATCTTATAACCAAAGAAGATCTTCTTATTCATTTTCTTCGCATGATTCAAACTGCACAACCGTCTTTTGCTTGGAAAAATACAGGCATCAACCGGGGCCACGGGAAGAAAGAAAAAGTCTTTGAACAAGATATTTACAAATGTAAGAATTGTGCTCAACACACTTTTAATATCATTATATACCTAAATAATTATTTCACAATATCAAAATCAATTCCCAAAGATATATAACTTCATTTTTGAACAGGTCAAAAGGATTTGGTGCAAAGTCTCGTTTTTGACGCCAATGTCACAGCAAGCTTCACATCTAACAAACAATGGAAGTTGAATGATTCTGAGAGGTAAATATAATAACTGTGTCAATTAAACCTCTAAAAACATTTAAAACTATGAACTACTAAAGTTGCTACAATAATAAGCAATTTCTAAAGCCCACTGAGTTCTAATTGTAAAGCTTAACATTATGATAATGATTACATCACAATTACCTTGCACACATTAAAGCCCCTTAGCAAAGATGTACAAGGAAGCTACATCGAAGGTAACCGTGTTTGATTCCAACATTCCATTCCAAAAAGGTCTCAATTATATTGAAGAAGCCACCAGGCTTTCATTTATACTTATTAAACGTGTCGCAGATTAATTTTAATTCTTTATGTGTCAAATGATGAAACAATGAAAGTCTGGTGGAAGTGTATTTGGTTTGATCTGGCTGCATTTTTTGCTTTCCTGGAGAAATGGAAAATCACCACAGTCCCTTGTCATATTTTATATACTATATACAAACAGATATATTTAATCGAAGATTGATGATTGTCGTATTCCTTCAAGGAATTTACGCATATAATATTTGATAGACAGGTGGCACAGAGTTTTGGGGCTGTCATCGCATTTATCGCAACCCGAAGTGGTTTGACTCGATGGATTGATATCTCTCCTGAAGATATAGGATCTACAGACATGTAAGTATTTTCACATTTTTTAATTTCAAAATATTTCTTATATAACAGTTATTCTTACATGAAAACAATTTCTTAAAAATGGGATGTTTTTTAGACCTTTTGTAGAAGACAACGCCCATGCCACAGAAGAATTGTGGTACAAACGAGCGGTGGACAGATATGAAGTAGAGCCTGACTCCTACGTAATTTCTGTGCCTTTCGACTCAGGAACAAGAAACGACAGCTCACCTCTCGCAATAGCCACTAGAGCTGTTTTTGTCAAAAAGAACGGACAAAATTTAAGACATGCCCCTGTTGCTGTCACTGGAGTCCAATTTGCTTACGAGAAATTTGCCGAAAGATTCGTCAATGCATCAAATAAAGTAAGGCTAAAATATCCAATAGTTCAATATGAATCCGTATCTTAATGAGAATAATAATATTTTAAAGGTCTGTGGTGCCTCTAATGTTGATTGCTATCTTTTGGATGAGAACGCCTTCATTATCTATACCTCTATAAAATTTGCCGATACGGGTAATTCCTGAAAGACTTATTAAAATCTTATCTTTTATTGAAACTTAAGTACTTATTCATCAACTGTTTAAATCAGGGAGATTTTTTGGAGAAGTTGATACAGACGTCCTGGAGAAACTTGTGGACGTAGGCATCTACAAGAAAGTAAAAGTAGTCGATTATCAAGCAATATGTTACCACCTTGTCGCCAAAACTGGATTCGCTAATATTTTGCTCACGGTATCTAATTTTGATGCAGCTGTTACATTTTGAGCAGATGCTAAAAATTTAATAATTAAACTACGTATGTTTATTTATGTTCTATCAATATACCGCCTTAATGAAATGCATTTTTATCTTCCAGCCATTAAACCACCTAAAGATGATTTTTAACTGGTTTGTGGCAAAGTTGGCTTGGTTAGCTCTTCAGGCTAACATTCATAGCCTCTTCTACCCAGACTTCTCTTCTGTCCTTGCCGATGGTAAGCCATTAATTGATGAGAAGTTATTGTAGTTCCTTAAGGGAATTTTTAAGTCTCTAATCTGAGCATTAGTTTCAGCTAATGACGAACAAGAATTGGAACCGGACAATCCGAATTCGTTCCCTTTTCTTGAAATGGCTTCTATAAATAAAACTCGATTGCGGCCTTGTCATCAGGAATACACATTGTTCACATACGGTCCTGACTACGTTAAAGATATTAGTGGCAAGGACCATAATAACAAAGACCCTAAATTTGAGAGAGTGATTTATAGGCAAGACAATCTCGATTGTATTAACCAAGGTAGTGCTAATGGGTAAGTGATCCTTCAGTACTCGCTTCAAAAATAAACTCTACATTGTCTACATAAAAATTTTAAGGATATATATACTATAAAGAGATATTAATAATTTTTGTGCCATGATTTCAGATTTATTCAAGTAACAAATATTCCAAAGACAAACTTGATCCTGGTGGTGGTTGACGCAGAATGTCACCGACAAAAGACGAAGACCAATATTAAAGGAAAAGAGGTGGAGTATGCTTTAGACATTGAAGTGTTGAATGCTACTGCACAGAATGAAATTCTCTCACAGATATGCAGAACACCTTATCTTCCTATGTATAGAAAGAGGCCAAAAAGTTGCTTTGCCTATCATGAAGAGGTCTTTAAACTATAAAAAATATTTATTGAATCATGGCATTACACCCTTTCACAGTTACTTATCAAATAATTTGAATTTCTATAGGAGAGTCAACTACGTGAAGACTGCGGTGGTTCATCATCAATTATTGAGACATCGATCCCTTTAATACTGCTCAGTTTACTTATACTCTACTGTTAATAGAAGGAACTACCAATTAACGAATATTAATTATAGGACATCAATTAACTCGGATTCTCCCTAATGTATGTATTAAGTATGGGTACTATAATATAGTCAACACTACAACTAAATCTCCAATGTTTTCACTAAAATTACCTATTTAATACTTTTAATCAATGACTGCAACGATTTTTAGGGCCAATTTCCAGGGATATGTATATACCTACCAGTAGGGGCAAAATATTATGCATACGTAATTCTAAGTATATCCTAATAATTAAGTAGTTTAAAGATACAAGGAAAGACACAATTGTTTGGGAATTCGAAATGAGACTTCAAATTCGAGAGTCAAGAAAGTAGTTTAATTATTAGCCAATTATGTAATGTTAGCTAAAGCTAAGTCTTTTAATAAATTTTTTCGATTGGCTAACTTCTTTGAATGTAATTTTAGACCTTAAGATTTTAGCTGCTTCTATCGAAGTGTAAGTAGAAATAGATTATCACAGATTCAACATGTCAGCCTACTCGAATATTATAGTTGTAGATTATATTATAACTATAAACTATTACTCACTACGTAGAAGAAAAGTCAAGATTAAAAATTATACGACTTTAGAAGACAAAAATATGATGAATCCCAGTGAGATCTCTCCTTACTACATTCTGCCTTTCCTGGTGTATATTTTTGACAATAAGTTCTTGCAACACTTCACTTACTAACTATAACGTAATTTTCCATAGTAGATAATCTATTTAATATCTATGCTCTATAATAATATAGGTTACTAATTGGAATAAGCTACTAAAATAATTTTCTTTTTAAAAGTCATTTAGTTAGTAATTCATTCCGTTGAATGACACTGTACGAAATTCAAAATGAACATGTAAAAATGTGTAGCATATAATGGCATATATTACCAATTTATGCTTATCATGCCTATATATGTAAAATACCCACTACTCCCACGTTGTTACTCGCTTTGTTGTTATTATATTACAATCTCCTCCGGAATGAAAGTCATGAATGTATATCATAATAATAATTATATTATTGTTCTGTAGCTAAATCATAAAATATTCACAATATTCACAAATACATATATTATACCTGTTATTGTTAGAATATTGCATTTTATAATAAATCCTACACCAAATTGGGCTTTGTAGAGATGATAAACTTGGGGGAAAATCATTGTCTTATTCTGCATCGTGGTAAATATAAGGTTTTTGAACATAAATCTACAGAATATATAAGTAATAATAACAAAGTCATTTAACGATAAATAACAAAATTATTTAGTTACTAAAACTTGGGTCTCGGAACTTAACACAGCAAAGAGGTTTTTGGTGACCACTATATTCCCGTTTAGTTTGGCCAGATTCAACTGACCATAGCCGTGCCAAATTATCAGACGAAGCTATAATTTGAAACAAAATATTACAATTAGAATTTTGCCATGATTTCTAATTTTATAATATAAATCTTGTATATTATTTAGGACATATAATTAATAGTATCGTACCAGTAATGACGTACTGACTGTCCCCAGTAAAAGCTACATCCCACACCCATCTCTGACTAGAACAATGTAAATCTGTCATTAAAGAGAAGTCTTCTATTCGCCAGATTTTGCAAGTTTGGTCAGCGGATGTGGTGGCTAGAAGGCTGTACAAAAATAAGTTTTAACTGAAAAGATATTTAGGTATGCTGTTTTCTTTTGATTTTCCACGCTACAAATGTTGCTAAAAAATTAGCATCTATACCTGCCATCAGGAGAAAAACAACATTTTAATGCGTATCTTTTATGTGCTTTCATTTTGTGGAAAGGACTTAATCTTAATGGTTCTGTATCACTTCCTGCAATAATAATTATCGCATATTGTATTCATCAATTAATTAAAGTATAGGCACGCGAATTAGGAGAATAAAGCATATAATATAATCCTTAAATACCTATGGATTCGGAATCTAATGCTGCAACGAATTGGCTTAAATTACCTTCCAAACTCCAAATGTAACAATCTCCTTTATTATTTACAGCTGCCAAAAAACGACCTAAAGGATCGATTGCAACATGCTGAACTGGCACGGAACTATTTTGATCTGGAACCTGAAATTTAGATGTCTATACTGAAGATTTTCTGTAATCATGTAGATACAATATTAAATATTATATTATATGTATTTCTATAGGTGCTTACCAATTGCTCGGTTCGATCGTTTCTCAGATCCCAAACATGAATATTTCCACTTTGATCACTAATAATTAATTCTGTGTTGTTAGGATGGAGTGTAGCACAAGTAATGGGAGAAGAGTGTGTTTGGAAAACTTTCTGACACTGTGGACTACTAGATCTGGAAAAATAACACAAAATATTATTGGAAACTTAAACTTCATAGTAAAATCTTATAGTTTGTAAAACGAAAATATAGATATAAAAAGCGTTTATTCAACCTTAAGTCCCAAATTCTTGCGTTATAATCTTCGCCCCCACTGTACATCCACTGAGCATCCCGGTTAAATCCAATTGTAGTAACATTTTTAGTTAGTCCTTCGAAATTCAATGAAGGGTTCTGATTAGAGGATTGAATATCATAAACTCGAACATGTTGAAATCCAGCTGCAGCCACAAGCCGTCTATCCGGTGTAATGGACAAGTCATTTACTTGCTGCAATTTATAAGAAAACATTATTATTACTCGCTGGCTGTAGCGTATCAGATTGTGTCTACAAGGAGGAAACCTCGTTCAATTTACGTAATTCATAAAAATAAACTAAAACTTTCTTACTGAATCAGGATGTTGTAACGTCTTGACGCATATTGAAGTATGAACTGCCCACAATTTTATCGTATGATCATATCCTGCGGTCGCCAATACCGTATCGCCTACGGAAAGGGGATTGCTTGCCGAATTTGTGGACACAGGAGAAGCTCCCCCGACGGAATTTAAAGAATTCGGATTACTGTTGTTTGAAGGATGAACATTGTCATCTTCTGCATTTGGAGATCCAGTACCAGGGCTCCCCATTTCTTCTAATTATTGAATTTTACTATATACTATTTCCATATACTCTATATAATGGGTTGCAAAATACTCTCCAGATTTTTTTTTGCTGAACCTAGAGTGTTTGTAATTAGGACACAATAATATTTATTGGGTACGTAATTACGTAAATGCTATCGTGTGTTAAAACTCTTGATTTTGAATCGTAATTCAAGCTAGAACCAAGAGCCCATTTACCTATATTTTAATAGCTATTCTTTATTACCTTATATCATGTATAGATCCAGTTTTATTAACTTTACACCAAATATTTTCGAAATTTCTATGAATTTCCCCCTGATTCGAAGTCCCACGAGGAGTTAGAGACCTAAAAATAACACTTTGTGCAGTGGAGTTAATACATAAACATTGATAACAGAATGTTGAGAGCATTTGAAAGCCGCGCAGCTCATTTGGATCCTCAATTTACCCATTTCTTTTGCAAGTAGCATTCATTGAAAAATTATCGCTCGAGCTTAGTGCATGCACTTAAAACTTGATATATCAATGTTCACTTACAATTTGCATTTACTGTTATATTCAGGGCTAGGATAGTTAGGTTCCAAAAACTTCCAAAAGGTAGGTACTTTAAATTGCCAAAAAAGGTTGAAAAAAGGTTGAATAGAATTGATTAATACATGATAAACAAAAGATATTTTAAAGTTTATAGATTACAAAAGTACCTTTATTAGGTTAATTAACCAAATGCAACAGGGCATTTAGTAGGTAAAATAACTATTGTGATGCAAATTGAGACGCATTAATTGCAGTCAAATTATTTATTCAATTTTAGATTTTTACAGGAAATACTAAATTTTTTTAATTGCCCAAATAGGTTTGAAAAAGGTCCAAAATGTCAAAATAGGTTCTAAAGACGTCCTAAAATGCCAAAATAGGTTCCAAAACGTACTAAAATTTCAATCTTTGTTACTAATAGGTTGTAACTTTGTAACCTTTTTATGTATAGGTAAAAAATGTGAAAACAAGTGCGTGTTATTTGCATCAAAAACGTTGGCCCCAGAAGTCTCATTTGCGTACCTTAGCCCATTAAAAACCCTTTTTTACCTAACTATTCTAGCTCTGGTTATATTCCAAATCTGGGAGACTTTTGGACACCCGCATGTGCTCAAATGTCTCAATTTTATTGTTGTCAAAGAAAATGACAATTGTTTTGCATGCAAATCCTAATCATAATATTGTTAAGTTTTGATCCTAGTACTAGTATTTTTATTACTCTGTTTGTGTTCATCATTATGGTAGGATCCTGATGGCAAACTGAATGCTTATTTATATGTATTTATTAGAATATTATCTGTATAAATAATAAACATTTTAGAGCCTTTATGTCAGTTGGAAGATAAGAAGTCACATGGAACGACTCCAAAGAGGGAATCACACCTAAAAGGATTTACTCTTAAGGAGGGAAGGACTTCCAAAGACAGACTTTACTCATACGACGGAACTTATTCCAAAAGCGGGTAACACTCCTAAAGGTGGAATCATTCCCAATAGCATCAACTCTCATGACATTATTGCATTGCATTCACTACTGCCGTGCTCTCCTACAGGACAATGGGCAATGCAATTCAAATGCAATACAATACAAATACGATTCAGATGTTATTTATTTACATTTTAAATAAGTACTGCATAAGTATGAATCAATAATATAATTATGTAAGTAGGTAATCTTATGCTTGATCTTCAATTTTCATCAATCCAATTAATAATTCAGAGAATAAATAGTTGTAAATGACAGATTCCAGAGTTCATATAATAAACGAGTACGAGTGAAGGCATTAAAATAAAAAATGAAGCCCAAGCATACGATTTATGTTAGATTTATTTGAAATTACCTAATAATAATATGATAATAATATGATATCCTAATATGATAATAGTTAATAAGCCCGTAGCGAGTTAAAAATAAAACCGGTCCAACTTGACAGCTTACTTTTTTACGCAAATCGTTTTTTCCTAAACAGCATAGCATGTACAAATCAACATACATTAGATACAATAAAACGAATAATGTCCAACGACAATATCGTTATAATTTAGTGATCTTTGCTTATGTTTTCATTCAGGTGCCTGCATGTATTGTACAATATGCTTATTTTGTCGGGAGTATTTCTTTGAGGAGCT